>JASAOE010000265.1:0-53009 GCA_029964075.1 Patiria pectinifera
CAGGTTCAAGCCCCGCTCGTCAATTTCTTTGTTCAACATTTCAAGTGTTATAATTCACCTGGTCAGTTTCGCTTTTGTTGAGCATAAAATGTACGATGAGAGTATTTACAATGGTTCCCGCACCATTTTTGAATCAACAGTTTCGGAACCAGCACGTAGCTTCAAATATGTGCACAGCCAAAGGCGGATCCGGGGGGGGGGGGCAAAGAAGGCCATGCCCCCCCCCGAAAAAAAAAACCCGAAACCAATTTGTTATGTGACATCGCAATAAATGCAGGCAATGAGTACACCACCATCTTTTTCTCAAAAACATTGGTTAAAGTGGTCAGAAATTGCCTCAGATCGCACCACACAATCTAGAATCTCCAACTTTTTTTTTTTTTCAGCGGGCCCGGCCCCCCCCCTTAATTTTTTTTTTTACTTTAGGGGACCAAATGTTTTTGGGGCCCCCCAAATTATGTTCTGTAACCGCCCTTGTGCATAGCGCGCAATGGCCAAAGAGCTATCCAGATTTTAAACAGAGTGGTTAGTCCGAAGTCCGAAGAGCAGCCAGTGGGAGCGCACTGCTCGACATTATGGGAAGGAGGTTGTTTATTCCACAAATTATACCATGCAACCTACCAGACAAGACATGACCATGGCTGCAATCCCCACTGGGAAGAAACACTTCAGTGCAATGAACGCTAACCCCATGTAATTCCTGATGTAGACCGGGGTGACATGTACCACTGTTTGTGTGGGCGCCACCTGTGTTTGGCAAACGAGGAATAATGTAATAGATCTGCCTACATTGTACACATTTCTGCTGGTTTAGCAGCGTTAACAAAACAACTATACAACAACTCGTCAACGGGGGCCGGCGGCTCTGGGCAGCAGGTACTTTCCCGCACTACGCAAGACCCTATTCATAGCAATACAACAAAAAGCCACTTGCCAGACAGTGTCCAGACAGTTGCCAGACAGTGCGCTGGAAAGATAATTGACTGGCGGCTGTGGTATGCAGTTATGAAGGGAGATGACTATGTCAAGTTACAGGTCTTTGTTGATGTTTCAAGGAGACTTGGCAGGAGGCCTGGTCGAAAGTTTGTTGACACGGCCTGGGTGTAGCCCTGGCTGCAAAGTTCATTGAACCAGCTGATTTGGCAAGGGTTGAATGAGGATTAGATAGGAGGTGACTGTCATTGGCCCTCAATTTGTTTTTATTCAAAAATTCGGTCACCTGATCAAGGATCTGCCTATTGTCTTCTTTGTATACTTGACTGACTCCCCCATGACTGACTGACTCCCCGACTGATTTCCCGACTCTCCAACTGACTAACTGACACACACCTTGTGCAACCTTCTACTCCTCTTAATCATATAAACAATATTTTATTTCTCTTGTTCGTTAATTTTTTAATTAAAAGTGCACCTCTTTAAACATTAAGAAATGACTGAGGGCGCTGTTGCCGTAATGTCATTTTAGGAAGACACTGTTCAGTTTAGGGGTTTTCTGTAAACCATACAATTTGCTTATTAAAATATTCTTTTAAGAAAAGCTTGCTCACTGGTTTAGTGCCACGTACTGACACGACGAAATCACCACCAAAAAACCAACAAATTAAGGACAGCGAAATATATAATATAGACTTTTGGTACTGAAATGGCAGCAACATTGAGGTTTTTTCTGAAACTACGTCACATTTTTGCTCATGAATGTGGACATTTGCATAAGCATAAACACATAAACGACACCAAAATACCTTTGACAAATGGCAAAACGAAAATTGAAAATGGGGTTAAATTGGACACAAAGGTGCATTTCAAAGGATTGCATTAAAAAAATAATAGTGCATGGCCCTCTAAACGTTGAACAGACTGAACTAGATGTACTGCTGTGGCCTCGTGGTTAAGGGCACTGGATTCATGGTCTGTGGGTAAAGCTGCGGGTTGTGGGTTCGAGTCCAGCCGGGATCATGGTGCGTGTGCCCTTGAGCAACGCACTTTGTCACTCATTGCTTCTCTCCACCCAGGGAAAAATGGGTACCTTGGAGGGCAGAGATGGTTTTGTGATTGCCTGACTTAGCTTGCTTGCACCTAACAGGCAGCATCGAGCTGTAAACTCCCCAGGGAGCTGAGATGGTATTTGGAATGTTTAATTGGCCCAATGATCAGGGGTAATAATAATACTGTAAGCGCTGTGATTTAGTTTACTAATAAGAGCGTTCTTAAATGTCGATTATTATTATTATTATTACTTACAGCCACGTACAAAGGCCCAGGCTGGGAGCTAATGACCGGTGTGCCACCTTGAGGACCGACGAAATAAGGAGGGGGTGGGCCATTTACTTGCCCCATTGGAAGACCAGCGCTAGGATAGGACGGGGCATAAGGTCCGTTGGGCGCGGCATTGAATTGCTCGGGTGCGGGGTAAGTGGTTTGGTTAGAAACTGTCGTGCCGAAGTTGGCCTCATCATTTTCAAATCGTCTGTAACCTAAGAGACAAAAAAGGAGAATCCCTAAGTGTTGGTTCCAGTAATAAACTTGAAGAAATTGTCAAGCTATGACAGACGAGAGTGCAAATTCAATGTTTTTTTCTTGTCGTGGTCGCGGGTGCTTTATGGTCCATGGTGTGGTTCATTTTGTGGTTGTTGTCCAAGTTAAAATTGTCACTATCGTTGTTTCTCTGTTGTACCTATTAACCCTTCGAGCAGCGGCGCGTGAAAGAAATCTCATTGTTTTCCAAATATGGTCATATTTTTTTTTTCAATGGGCCAATAAGGCCAAGCTTCCATGTAATCCTCACCCCTACTATACACCACAAGCCTGTAGACTCCTATTGGCCAGACCCTAGCAACTCCGGAGTAAGGAGTGTTGAAAGACAGAAGCCAAGATGGCGGCCAATGCCTCTGTGCAGTAATTGGAGATCTTAGCGGCCAACCCCTAAGTGCCGCAGATCCCTTTGTGTCAACCCCTCGTGCCGCCCACAGCACAATCCCTGGCCATGTGAATGACCTATATCTTGTGCATGTACAGGCGTGCCAGGGTTCTTGACCTAGAAACAATGATGTGATAACATTCTCATGGTGGTTCCACCGCGTAATTTTTTTGGGCAACCTGCTCTAAGAGTTAATGTCGCTATTATCGCCGTTAGTTGTCACTATTGTCACTGGTATCATTGTCACGTTTGCCTTTGTTAAAGTTGGTGAAGGCCTATACGTGCTTTTTGGGTGTGGCACCCTAAAAACAGATTTTCAAATTGAATCGATAATTTTCTAGCATTGTACGAGTGATGGGCTTTCTAATGAGATATCGTGCGAGAAAAATATGGACAACGGCAAGTAATCAGTTCATTAATTTCAACTTTTAAATTAGGAGCGCGGGACCCTTTTTTATTGCTAGTCTTGAAATCAAGCCGGAAATTGGACGGGTTTAGTCCGCCGGCCTGCGCCGCCGCATACAGTGCTGTCCAGGGGATTACGTGTGGCGTGTGGTATAATAAATGACAAGGGTCCCAATGCGTGTGCGTCGATTCTTTATGGACCATGGACCATTGAACGGCGAGCACAGTAACACAGCGCTGGTTCATTTTGGTGGCGCCAGCGGACAAATAAGGCTGAAACGACTTGATTTCAAGTCTATATGAACTGGAGCGCGCTGTGTAAAACCGTCTTTTCCATCCGTGTAAAGGCCTGCAAATGCAACCAAGCAAAATATTTGTGACAGGGCAATATATTTTTTTCCAAATTCGCTCGGGGAAGATATTTGAAATTTTGGAAAAAGTACATGTTTATACAAACTTCAAATAATTGTCACAAATATATGAGCGCAGCGGTTGCCTTAAAATAAGTGTCGTTTAATTATTGTCGCTGTAAGTTGTCACTTTTGTCGGTTGTCACTTTGGTCGCAGTTAATTGTCGCTCTTGTCGCTGTCCTTGATCGTCGTTGCATGGACGTGTGCGCTGTAGGACCCTCAGAATACTTCAGTTCGTGTATAATACGTATACTACATGGCAAAACAGATGCTATGATTTGAGTGAAGTCTTTTGGCTGAACCCGTGCTAGCGTTGATCTGATACTTCCTCCATGATCAGACGAAATTTAGTCCTCACCTGTTGCCATTATTTCAGCTTTCCAGTCTGGGCGATCTTAAGATAAATCCCCACATAAACCATTCAGAACATGGACGAAATGTCGTTTCCCCGTACGGCGCAGGTCTACGGTATGCAGCAAGTATTCCGTCACTGCTACATATATTTGAACTAGAGCTGTAGCTGTACCATTAACATTATACATGCTTACAATATAGGATTTGCATAGATCATGACCTTTCCACGTCACATGCAGCTAGCCTGCCGTTGAGGCCCATTGAAGCTTTAGTGCATTCCACACCCAAACAAAAATATTCGGTTGAGATTTTTTATCACAATGCACTGTGTATTTTTTTCAAAGCATTTCCGCCTGAAATGTACACAGTTAATGGGACTCTGTACAAATCTCGTATACCCAACCCGACCCACGTCTGTAGTAGTGGAATCAGCATGTGCATTATGTCACACACTATTAATAAGCGATCGACTGACAGTCTAAGCCAACCAAACTATCTCCGTATCATGCCCCCCCCCCCCCTCCAATATCATTTTAGGGGATGAAAGACGAAAAACCCACATAAAACCATGCCCGGTATACGGTGCAAGAGATATATAGTACATGTACTAGTAGGCCAATACATGCAGCAAGTTGCTGAACCATAAAAGACCACTAAGGCCAAAAAAAGTCTCCGGTTTCTGGTATGGCAAAATGAAAACTTTTTTTTTTCAATAAAAGATGATGTCTCAAAACTGCCAAACTCACTGCTTTCTGTGGCCTCTCTGGACTCCCATATATTTGCACTAAGTTTAGTCGGGCACTATTTGCAGTCATCAGCCGACAGTTGAAGCAAAAAGAAAAAAAAAACAGGTAAAAAAAAAAAGCCGCGTCGCTGCACCACTTTTTGGGCAAGCTCCGTACCAGAAACCGGATATTTTTTATTTAGCCTAAGCCCACTTCTTTCACTGCCATAGAAGTCATGTAATTGAACAAGATCATAGATATAACAGGCCAACTGTATAGGTATTGATCTGAAGGTATTGAGATCCAGGGAAGTGTGGAGGCGCGCTAGACAAAAAAAAACACCTTTTATTGTTCGGTTGAAAGTGCTTTCATCACAATGCATAGGCAGTTGCGAAGTTTATGCAAGCGTCGGTACTTCTGCCCGAAATGTTACACAGTCAACGGAATTATGTTGACAGACAAGCATGGTGACCGTTTTAGCCGATTTTCGGCTAACTTTGACAGATTTTTTTTTGTTAAAAAACGAGTTTGACAGAAAATTTGACAGCATTCTGCAAAAATGGTTATTTGAGAGAAAAACATAGCAATTTTTTTTAAAAAAATTGTACATTTGTTTAAAACAGCTTCAATCTTTTCAAACAAACCTTTGCATAATGGGACAGAATAGCTGGTCTAGGTGCTGAGGTTATTAACTTGGAGCCGGACTTTGTCGTCACGCAGGCGCGTTTTGCCTGAAATTTCGTAACATATTTATGTGACTGATATGTTGTTTACAGTGTAATTTGAAACTTAATTAAGGCAATACTACATCATCTGCATGTGATTTTAAGTTTTTTATAGTGTGTTTTGAGTAATTTTGGGGAATTTGGCAGATTTTGATAAATCTGACAGATTTTGAAGCGCATTCAGCAGAATTTGGCCATGAAATTACGGTCACCCTGCAGACAAGAAGTAAACCTCAAACCAGACACGAGTTCATAGTTACAGGAGAAATCATCAGCCTCATCAAAGGGCGAGGAGGATAATTCCACAGAAATACAAACCTCAAGATGTCACAATTTTCAAAACGGTCGAAACGCCAAAAAAATTATCATTTTTAAGTTGATGTCTGTATTGCGTTGCTACAGACAGTAAGCTTTTATTTTATTATTTTCTCAACAATGTTCAACAGTTTGGGAATAACTTGTAACTGAAAAAATAATATTTACAAAAACAAAAAATCAATTTGTCCGAGTACGAAAAACACCGCAGTGTTTCTAACAGAATTATACTGCATCAAATGGATGAATTGTTTTCTTTAAATTCATTAATTGTTGGAAATAATTGATAGTTTTCATTAGAATTAAGATCCACTTAATGATTAAAATTATTGTATTATCCAGAATGTACGTCGGACACTGTGAAACTTCTCAGGATAAAATGGAGTTTCTCCAGAAATTAATTATCGTTCGACCGACAGTCTATTACCGGCGAATTTCCAAACAAACATTCAAACCGAACTAAAATTCCTTTTATTTCCTCGTCTTTGTAATGGCCTAACATGTGGTACAGAAACAAACTGAATTAAATACTGAAAAAGGCAACTTAATTCAACGATTATCATCGGTACTTTACTGTATTTCAATCTTAGGCGAGATCTCATTTCAGGATTATTTAAAGAATAAAACTATTTCAGATTTTGGAATTGTTAAAGTACTGAATAAATTCACAATAGTCTTAAAATAGGGGGAAAAACACCTTTTACAAAAATTAAATGTCAAATAATAAAATGCACGCTTCATGCATCAAAATCTGCATACTGATCCTCACAGACGAATATAAGTAGTAGTAAAAAAATATCTGCGTGGATTTTAACTGGAACAAATATTTAGGGCCTGACTCAGGAAATTCGCGATGCAATAAATTTGTATTGGGATGGCTTAAAGGAAACATGCAGTGGAAATTCAGCTCATCAGTTTTTCATGCACATTACTATGTGTCGCAACAATACACACAAGATCTTAATAATTGTTTTCACTGTAAGTGACAAGAAAGTGGTGGGTTTTCAAATAATTAGCAAATCCTTTCATCAACACATGTGAGAGGGCGCTATTCTGCTTTTGTCACACAAGTGTTTGTTCAAAAGTGTATATGAACAGTACAAAAAATAGTCCTTTAAAATTACCCACAAAAACGTTTTGAAGAAATATTGGCCACTACTATGTCCAAACAAGCTGTTTAACATGATAAACAAGAAAGAAGTGGAACTTACTCCAAGAAAATGAAGAAACGTTTGATATATATTTGTACACAAAGCTATGGAGACACTACTGTTCTGCCTTGAATTACATCACGATTTGGATAATATGAAAATTTTCATTAGCATAAAAACTAAAACGTTGCAATTTCTCCCTTTTACTGCTACAAAGAAGTGTAAAGTCATATTTACATGGCAAGAAAGCTGTTATAAAATGTATTTAAGTCATACAAATCCTATTGCATATTTCCTTTAACTGAAATGCCATTTTGTGTGTGTCATTTTCCTTCCTTTTGAGTTCCTACTTCACGTACGCTACCATTTATGGGACAATTTCAAGGCCATGTGTTGTTATATAAGCAAGAAAGCGACGCCATTTCGCGGCAGGAGCTTTATTGTGATATTGTTAACGGATCTGAAACGCTTAGAATTGTCGGCAAAGAATACAATAGTGGAATTTGGGACAGAGCTGCTGCATGTGGGCATGGCGTTTATATAGACCTTTCTATGGTGTTCTAAAACGGACAGGCAAACGTCGTGGTTCAACTTTTCAAACATCGTGGTTCAACTTTGCAAACGTCGTACTTCAACAACTTTTCAAACGTCATACTTCGTCGTAATAATACCACCATTTAAACAACCTATAATTTATAACCAGAAATGCCGATCAGCCTAGTGTACATGCAGGATGCGCATGCTGATTGGTCGCCCCACGCGGGATGACGTGATGGTTCTGTGGCTAG
Organism: Patiria pectinifera; assembly: GCA_029964075.1. Classification (NCBI taxonomy): domain Eukaryota; kingdom Metazoa; phylum Echinodermata; class Asteroidea; order Valvatida; family Asterinidae; genus Patiria; species Patiria pectinifera. The sequence continues at coordinate 7,792 of JASAOE010000265.1, forward strand.
ACTTAATATCAGTCTACATATACCCCTGTTTCGTTACAGTACAATGATATTTATGTTGTGCATATCATTGATTATTGTTATGTTTTTCTAAAGATTATAATACCCCCAATAAACCCAAACAAACAAACAAACAAACAAACACCCCAACACCCCAACAAACAAACACCCCCAACAAGCCAACAAACAAACAAACAAACAAACAAACAAACAAACAAACACCCCAACACCCCAACGAACAAACATACGGTATAGGCTGAATTCAATACTGGAAAAACTCAATCTAAATTTACGCTTACAATCGGTGTTATTTTATTCGATATTTTTGGCAAATTCAGATTAAGCCTATATACATATTTATGTAAAAAATCACGATTTGCAATTAAATCACTGAAAATTGGGCAAAAACCAATATTTAATCAAAGAATATCATTATTTCAGATGCGAAAGTTGTCACTTAAACGTTCTTACAAAATTCACAATAGTCTTAAATTAGAAAAATACACTTGCAAAATATACATTTAAAAAAAACCATCAACTACTTAATACAAATGTATCGAAAAATCTGCATACAGATCCTCACGGACGAATAAATATTTGGTGAACAAGTCTGCATAATTATATACTATTTTTACGGAGACTTTAATTTTCTTTCCTTCTACCAGCAAATCCTCATTTTGATCAGAACGCTTTACATTAAGTAATCTACCGAATTAATGTCAAAAGCTGAGTTAGATTAAAGATCATGTTGGTACTAAAACGTCCTTGGGTTGCTGTCACTTTTAGAAGAAATCAAAAAAAAAATGTCACGGCTTTCAAACGATCTGATAATGACCTTTGTTTCAAAACCACTGAATTGAAACCAACAAAAACTTCATATTAGAAAGAACAATGTTTGTGCTCATCAATTCTATAAATGGAATTAAACATTGTTTTCATAAATTACGAGAGTTCTTTACATCCTCAGGAGTGACGTTTTTATAGGGACACCCTGTATAGGCCTACTCAGAAAATTTGCGATGCAATAGTATTTTCAATTGAGTGCTTGAAATTTCATTTTTGTGCCATATCACTTTATTTTCAGTCTTTTATTCACGCTGCTTTTACGCTCACGTTAAATTTCCATATCAATGAGCGAGAAAGTAATGTCATCTCGGCAGGATTCATAATGGGAAAATGAGCTGTTTTTTAATTTCATAATTTGTACAGATGTTACATGATGAACCAGGAAGCAGTAGATTAATAAACGATCAAGACGCCTATCAAGGCAACATGCAGTACTAGGCCATAGCCACGCCCCCTCCTGCGAAAAGAAAGATGAAACTCTTCAAAGTGGTAGTACATGTATAACGAAAAGATGCACTAGTTTACGAAACCATGATTTCATTGACCGATCGGCTCTATATATACGCCTGGTACGGAATCTCTCATTATCCTGAAAAACAAATGGTGTCACGCAGCTTCAAATGGTGCATGGGATGGGGTCTGCGTTATCGGCCCTTGTTTTTCGTAGCGCTACACAGGAGCTCAGAACGCTGTACAACTGGTAACCTGCCATGATAGCGCTTTTAGATAAAGCCGTATTACGTTTGCCAGCGTACACCCATCTAACAACTGTACAGTGGTATGTTGAAAAGAGCAGTACAAAGAACATTTGAGTCGCCCTGCTCAGTTATATTTGTCGGTTATAACAATCACGTGCTTCTGAGTATTATTGGTCTCTGTGCCTTGTCATCAGTGAATTCAGATTTAGAAGTACACTTTAATGTCCACACACATTTCTGAGTAATAGAGTCGAACACCTTTACAACAAGGTCCTTGGGACTTAAAGAATTACCTTGTTACAACTGGTACATTGTAGTAACAGTGATGGAAAACAAAGGAAAACAAAGAACAACAAAGACTTGAAACCTGAAGTTTTGCTTGTTATAAGCAGGATTTTGTATTAACAGTGTTCTTCTTATCAGGGTTTGACTGTATCTGACTAACCGACCGATCGTTAAAGAACCTATCATCGGCATCGTTTTAATGGCCTTTCAATAATAATTCAAGAATAAATAGACCACCGAGAGAACAGTCGCGATTATTAGGACAATCAACGCAGCGCTGTAGTACATAATATAAGCAGTTTTTAACGCCCTCAGTGCACCCTCGTAGTCGCCCGCTTCCTCACGTTTGCGCACCTGCACATGTATAGGAGAAGGAAAAAAACATACACTAGAATGAACACAAGTCAGCACATGACGTGCCTCTACAGGGTGAGTCAAAAACACGAAACCCAAATGTCAGGACTATTGTTTTAGTGAAGTTCTCAATGTAGCACTTTCCAAATCTAGGATATAAAAGCTCAATTCATAAGCTTTTTGTTAGTACCTGAGTCATTCAAATTACTCATGCACTTTTCAAGTTACGGACTTTTCAACACAACCGCCGGTGTAAAGTTTTGTCCACGGATCACAAACAGGTGAGTGTTCTCTCAGCAAAACAAAAACAAATCACATAAGGGTGTGTGTGAATTGTTTTCGGTTTGCTAAAAGAACGCACACCTTTTGTGTGATCCGTGGACAAACGGTGCATGGTTGTGTTAAAATTCCGTAACTTAAAAAGTACCAAAGGTGATTTGAATGATTCTTGTACTAAAGGAAAGCTAATGAATTGGGCTTTCATTTTCTTGATTTTGAAAGTGCTACATGCAGAACTTTATTAAAACGACAGTCCCGACATTAGGGGTTTCCTGGTTTTGTTTTTTTTACTCACCCTGTATAATTCAAAATGCTAGTACTCGCCATACCCACATACACAGTCATGTTTGTGACATAATTCGAGCATTTCCCTAAGTTCCTCTTTTGTCCACTGGTGTTTTTTTTTGCATCAGTTCCCATTGTTTTTGTGCATGAGTGTTTCCGATTAGAGTATGTTTCACACGTGTGTCCTCGATCTTTACCATATACAATGTACATGCGCAGACAAATCATTGTCCTGTATTGTTCAACATCCACATATTGGACAAAGATACTATTCACATTATTCAAAACATGATTGATACAACATGGGGCAACCTTATACGTCGATGGTATCAATTCGTACGATATGAATACACCATGCATGTACATGTATACATTTCGAAACATATGACTGCATTACGTAAATTGAGTGCGCACTGTCAGCAACGTTATACATGCATAGCCAGGACAAAAAAAACGTGGAACCTTTTCTGTGACATTTCTCGCCTCTTAACCCTAACTACTCCAACCCTTCCAAGTCCAACTGCATAGTTTGTTTGAATCTGTTGGAGTGAGTACTGCACTAGTAAACTGATTATGCTCTAAATATAGGGCCATGCATGTCGCCTTAATCAGATTCCAACGATTTGCAGTTGTTTTACCACATGGTTTTGGATTTTTCAAGAGTGAGGAATGTTCCTATAGCAAACCACTGAAGGGTTATAGGGTTAAAGATACAGTAGAACCTACCACACAGAAGTGCACGATCAAGTGTATAATTCCACAGGGGATGCAACAAGTTGTGGCAAGTAGATATTCCCACCAATTGTAATTACTAATGTCTGGGCTGTCATCAGTACAAGGCACGGATGTCACCTGTTTTGGACGAACAAGGAATGACATTATACAGACACGCCTTTTTCGTACATACTTTTAGATAAAATGGCTATTATATAGTTCTTTGTGTACCTGGCTGACTGACTTAATGGCCTAATAGTGACTGTGATTTGTCATTATTTTTAAGTGTCCGTAATATCATTTTTTCTCAGGTCAAACCTGGTTAAGTCTGGTCTATCTGATCCGGTCCGGTCCGGTGCGGTCTGGTCTGGTCTGGTCTGGTCTGATCTGGTCCGGTCCGGTCTGGTCTGGTCTGATCTGGTCCGGTCCGGTCTGGTCTGGTCGTTTCTTGTCCGGACCGGTCTGGTCTGTCTGTCTGATCCGGTCCGGTCCGGTCTGGTCTGGTTTGGCCTGGTGTGGTGTGGTCTTGACTGAATACATGTACTTACGTGCATGTCGACAGGTCCTGGCAGAGGCTGAGAGCTAATAACCGATGTGCCACCAGGAGATAAGATGGAATAAGGCGGGGGCGGGGCATTCTCTTGCTCCGGTGGGGGACCATCACTGGGATGGGGCGGGGTTCGGCCCAACTCGTCAGCAGATGGGAGGGGCGTAAGAGCCAAGTTGGCCACCCCAGTCGACGTGGGATGCACTATGCCGGGATCGGGTTGCGGGTGCAGGTCTTGGTCGTTGGAAAGATCATCGAGAGGGATCTGGGTACCAGGAGGCCCGTCGGCTGGAGCTGGAGGGACATTGTCGGTGTCGACTTCATCATTCTCAAACCGTGTGAATCCTTCAAGACAAAATAAATATTGATTCCTGAAATCGGTGTAGTGCTTCATTAAAGGGCCTAATTACAGCAGTCCGATGAAGCGGGCAGTCCATAAGGTCAGTTTGAGAGCTTGAAAAAGTAAATTATTCAAGATCTACAACCTCCAGATTTTGCTTTCACATTATTGGTGCTCTTGTCGATGGTATAGTTGCCAATTGTCGCTGTTGTCACTGTCAAATATCGTTGTACTCGGTCCTGTCGCTTGTTGTCGCTATTATCGCTTTGATGTTGTTAACTGTCGCTTGTATTGTCGCTGGTGTCGGTCTTGTGGCTAATTATAGCCTCTGCACTCTTTGTATCGCGTTGCTGTTGTTAAATGTCGCTTATGACATTGTCGCTGTTGTCGGTTTTGTCGTCTTTCATGACCACATTGTTTATTGACTTGGCTCTCTCCCAGATTTTCACTGCCAAGGAGTGATGTAAATCATAGGTGTTGTGTGTAAAGTTTGTTCCTTGAACCTTACTCTTTGATGTGATGTAAAAATGAAGTCCATATGTGTAAATATACCAAAGTTATGCCTGTTTGTTCATCTGGTTCCATTTATCAAACTGCAAACCATTTCACCACATGACCGAATGGCACTCCATACCTCAATTTGTGAGTGGATACTTCTAAAGCACTTTTCTCATTTTTTTTATAATGGCAACACTACGAATAAACTACACCATTAAAACGATCCGAAAACACTCTTTCAGCTGGTATATGATTGATGTATGGGCGGCCAAACATATCAACATGCCGCCTTTCTGAAAAGTAGTGAATATATCTGTGTTGAGGGTGTTCTGTGTGTGGTTTCCTGGTCGACCAAAGTCGCCCATGGGAGCCAGCAGGGGGGTTCTTCTTGTCGACAAAAGTCGCCACTCGATCCGTATGGCTTTGCTGTTAATTGCCACTTTTGTAATTCTTGTCACTGTCAACTGACGCTTGTCACTGCCATCAATGTCACTGCATAGACGTGTGCTCTGCCAGGCATAAGCCGTGGGTGTAGCCTACATCAAATCACTTTACTTCGTCACGGTATCTACATGTACTATGCCATGTACTTTGACAGCTATACATAGGGCTACGTGTATTACTTGAGTTCTGTCTAGCTTGCCGAACGTTGCTCTATAATTCCCCCATTATACCCTATCAATCCTTGCCTGTTGACATGATTTCATCCAGTCATGGCGATCTCAAGACCAAAATCTCTCATATACCAGTCAGAACATGGACGAAACATTCCTTGCCCCGTACGGTAAAAATCTACAGTAAGCCTGCATGTACACACAACAAGTTGCGCAATTTCTTTACAAGCCAATGCTTCGTCACTGCTGCGGTTGAACTAGACCTCTAGCCATTGAGATTCAGTGAAGTCAAAAGAAACCACTTTTTTGTATTCCGTTGAAAGTTTGCATCACAATGCATAGGCAGGAGCGGATTTATCCAAGTGCAGGTACTTCCGCCAACAATGTACACAATCAATGGGATTTTATAAACAGACTTAATTGTTTTTGAAGTCACCCCCAAACCCAGTGGCGGCGCCACACACTACAATATTTGGGAGAAATTAGCAAAGGGCAAGCTTTGGGCGGAATCCACATATTTTTTCAAAGAAGTTTTAGTGTCAGCAATTTTCAGGATTCAGCAATTTCATTATTTTATGAAATTGGTTTTCCAGCCATAATTATTTTCGGTGCAACAAACAGTGGGGGGTGACCGAACAACACCATCTTGCCTGACTGCAATTTTGCCGCGACGCTCGGCCGTACCACTGCGTGTACATAGTACAATCCCCTGGTGTACGTGCGCTCACACACTAGTCTGGTTCCCTAGACCTGACAATTATCCCCTACGCTCAAATTGTAGGTCAGGCAGCCTCCGTGGCTAAAAATAAACATGACGACATTGACGGCCCCTTTTTTAAAGCTCGGCTTCGTTTCCGATTTCGCTTTATCACTTATAGCTTTTAATGTTCTGATCAAATTTGTGCATAAATCACTTGCTTCGTAATATCATACAGTTATGATAATACAGTTTGATATTTCTGTAAGATAACATTGACTTATGTTGATCTGGAATCTTCAAAATTAGGCACCCAAATAGCACTGTTAACAGGCGGTGCCGAATGAAGACCGAGTTTTGGAAAATCTCGGTAACGGTCGTCAAATTCAAAATTGTACATGACGCAGCAAAAAGTTCGCACATACGATCCGAGTATGTTTGATGCACAAAATCGTCGTTGAATTTCAAGTTTTCTAAATGAAAGTAATGAATATTAATTATCAACTCATTTTAAAAAATGTAATAAGCAATTAGCAGTTAATAAACCTATGTTATACTCGGAAATACTCGGGTACTATCCGATTGTCGATGAAACGAATTCGGCAAACTTCGGAAAGTTTCGGGAAAAAAGAGGAATTCCTCCTCTTTTAGTCACGTGACGTAAATTGTTATACAATGTATTACCGGAGGCTACCTGACCTACGATTCATCAGGAATAGTCAGAATCTTTTGGTCTGGGAACCAGACTACTCACACACAAGGAAAGGTACGCGTCAACCAGCTAAATGTTCCGCCCATGGGACGTCGTTGCTAGGTAAAAGGGCGCCCTCTTTCGTTGGCGCACAGAGCCCATATGGTACATTAACATTAATGTGGTGCATGTCTTTAATTATTGTTATGTTTTCCTAAAAATTATTATAACCCCCCCCCCCCCAAAAAAAAACCCCAAATAAACAAATAAAAATAATACGGTATAGACTGAATTCAATATACTGGAAAAACCTCAGTCTATTCATTTCTTATTTATTTGCTGTCATATTTATACAGGGTGGCCTCATCTTTTAAAAAAACTGCTTTCCATAAGGGCCCTGTTAATGACTTACATAAATATTAATTAAAACAGTAAGATAATTTGAATAAAAACAAAACAATATATATATTATCATTAACAATAAAAACATCAACGATCAAATTAAATTAAATTAGACATATAAAAGAATAATGACTAAAACCAAACAAATCAGAATAACACACATCCTCAGTTGAAATTAAAATTAAAATTTAACATTTGCAGTTGATAATTTAAGATTACAATAGCGGAGAAAATAGTATAGTACTCTATAAACGTCAGGATAAGAAAATATGAATAAGTAAATGTAAATTAATAATAAAATGCCAAAAGTATTGAATTTAGATAGGGATTTGCAGGTATCAGGAAATAATTTTTTTCTTCAAGATTTACGATTACAATAGGTGTTATTTTATTCAATATTTGACAAATTCATATTAAGTCTATATACATATTTATTTAAAGAATCACGATTTGCAATTATATCCTTGAACATAGGGCAAAACGCAATATTCAATCAAAGAATAATTATCACTATTTCAGATACGAAAATTGTCACTTACAAAGTTCTGACAAAATTCATAATAGTCTTAAAGTAGACAAATACATTTACAAAAATATATATTTACAACAATTACCCACTTAATACAAATGAATCGAAAAATCTACATACATATTCTCACGGACGAATACATATTTGGTAAACAAATTTGCGTATAAGTTCTTTACGGAAAACTATATTTTCTTTCCTTATACCTGCACATCTTCATTTCGAAGAACGCTTCATATTTATTCCGTAAGTAATCTACCGAATTATTGTCAAAAGCTGAGCTGGATTTAAGATCATGTTGGTACTAAAACGTCCTCTAGGTTGCGGTCATTGTAAGAAGAAATTTTAAAAAAAGGTGAGGGCTTTCAAACGATCCGTCAAGTTGACTCTGGTTGACATTAAATTTCTACACTGTTTAAAATATGTTGCAAATAATTCGTTGGGCTAAATACAAACAACGCAATATGTGAAAGCTAGTTTGCCCAATAGTTGAACTTATTTACTATTTGTCCATCGTTTGTGGACAAATCATACCATTTGGCCATCTTTTAAAGCTTACAGTATAGACGAAATCGTCTTTCGTGATATCAAAAGCTTGTGTATGGTTTGCACAGTTAATTATCTCAAATGTCTTAAGTAAGTTTAAAACGTCTTTACAGGGGCGGATCCAGGAATTTTCGCGGGGGGGTGGGTTCATCAGCAAAAAAAATCTGAAAATGTACACAGGTTTTTTTTCTCCGGACACTTGGCCTTCGTAAAATCAAAAAAAAGGGGGGGGGGAGGGTTACCATATGTCAATAGGGGGCGCTGTTCACATTCGACGATTGTTAACACTAGATAATAGAATGGTGTACCGAATTTTGAATAGGTGGACATTATACCAGTATAATTTTTTTTTTTGGGGGGGGGGAGGTGTCACAGGGGGGAGGGGGGCTTCGACTTATTTTTTAGGAAATTGTATGACAGAGCTGGGGGGGTTGACCCCCCCCCCCCCCCTTGGGTCCGCGCCTGGGTTATAGGTTTTGAACATTTAACAGTTTAGATTTTGAACAGTCTTCTTTAGACTTCCCGTTGTGTTGTTGGAATTAAAACCAGCAACATGAATGAAATGCTTTACAATATGTGCCATTAAATTCGCATACCACCAGCCACTGTACTGGCCTTTTAGAGTGTTAATTATCGGTCAGAATGATCAGCACAATAATACTTAACATGTATCCCAAAAATAACATAACGAATAAGTATATACAACAAACCTTGCTTGCTGTCATTTGAGAAGGAATATGTAATGAATTTCTAACGACTGGTCAATAGGGAATTCTATAGACGAAATCACATTTCGTGATATAAAGAATGTGCGTTGCTTATTTATTAAAAAAATTTCGAGAAAAACAAAGCTTCACCAAGTTGGAAATGTCTACAGTTACTTATTACCACTTATATAGATTACTACCATGACCACAGAGATAACGACCATTACTAACACACACACAACAATCGGAATACTTTTCGAGGTACGCCGTGCACCTTCGATGCCTCCGCCAAGCTCACGTGGGCGCGTCTATAGAAGAAAACAAAAATAGCCAAAATTAAGACTGAAATTTTACACAAGTATTTTAACTTGCATGCCCAATATTAATGATTATAAAACTGACATGCAGATCCTTGTCATTTGATTGGTGGAACTCACATCATGTGTCATTCGTTATTGCTCCCATTAAACGCCATGAGACATACTTTTGAACAGTTATTAGGATCATCATTCTTGTGCGGTATATTTGTGTGCAGTTAATGTATGCTGATGTGCGCGTTCCAAAGGGTCTGCGCTACAACGTTAGGTTCAAACATTTTTTTCTGAATGGGTGGTTTGGAAGAAATACATTTTCCACTAATTTTGTATTGAAATAAAAGTTCAAAATCAAATGGCAAGGATCTAGTCAGTTATGTAGAACAAATATTGAGTGGCTTTAAACTTTGAAATGGGAGGAATATTATCGCTCGGTAAAATTTGGACTTTTCCAGTTCACTACAGGCTATGCCTCGTGAAATGGAAAAGTCCAGATTTTACCTTGGTGGAGTGTTCCTCCCAATCCACGCTTAGCCACTCAATGTTTGTATAATGGCCTATTATGAGCTATTTAGATTTGATAGAGTGATCCGAATTGGGAGCGCACCGCTCGAGGTCATGAAAACGAGGTTGTTTACCCTCGAATTATACGATAAAACCTACCGCACAACACTTGATCAGGCCCACAACCGTTCCAATCGGGGCTGGAAGGAAACAAGCCATTGCAATGTCGGCAGCCACTCCCAAATTATTTGGGGTGTCGACAGGGGTGCGAACATCTACTGCACAGGGCGCCACCTGTGAATGGCAAACGAGAATTCACGTTACAGATCAGCCTTTTTCGTACGTTACGACGACTTCACAATTATGTTCATGGCAGGAATTTCCCTGAGGAATATATTACTTTGTGCAACTTTTTACTCCTCTTAAAGGTGTGAAAAAATATTGGTTAAATTGTATTGAAAATTGCACTTCGTTAAACATTAAACATTTTAATCTTTTTTTTTCACGACAACTGAGGGCGTTGTTGCTTGATGTCACTTCAAGCTTTGATGTTACATCAGTAAGACACTGTTAAGTTTTTCTGGGATTTCTGTTCAGATTGTGACCCCTAACAGTTTTTTTCTTATTATAAATGTGTGTAAAGTTCGCTCACTGGTTTACGGCCATGCACCGGCACAACAACGAATCACCAAATAAAAGAATATTTACGATAGCAACACATCCAAAATTCTGGTAACTTTTGGTGCTGAAATAGAGTGCTGTAAAATTGAGGTTTTTATGCCTGAAATGATATCACACTTTTACTCGTGAATACAGTTTAGTCAAGATGTGAACATGAAAACTTTCGAAGGTGCCGATAAGAAAATCATGTGCAAGGTCTACGGGATATAGGATAGAACAAGAAGAAGGAAAAAAAAGAAGAAAAAAAAGAAAAATTGAAAAAAAAGTATGCTTTTCCGCCATTGATGGCGAACAAGCAAATTACATTGCATACCCTCACAAACACCCTCTAAATTTCCTGGCAGACTGAAGTTGAACTTGAATTAAGTAAGGCCTACTTACATTTGCGTAAAATTGCTGAGGCTGAGAGTACGCCGGTGTGCCACTTAACGGTCCGCCGAAGTTAGTTTGGGGCGGGGCATAAACTTGCCCCGCTGGGGGACCAGCAATGGGACGGGGCGTTATATAAAGTCCGGTAGCTGGAGGGGGCGGGGCATGGAATTGCTCGGGTGGGAGACAAGACAGTTGGTTAGACTCTGTCGTGCTGAAATCGGCCTCATCAAACCGTGTGTAACCTAAAAGACAAAAAAAAACACTGTAAGTGACTGTTTCTGCCTGGAATAAATTATCAGGAAATTGTCAAATGACCGACGCGAATGCAAATTCTTTTGTTTTTGTCGTAGTTGCTTTGCTGTATGGTCGATGGTTGTAGTAAGCGTGTTTCTTTGCGGTTGTTGTCGATGTAAACTGTCACAATAGTTGTACCCACCAATTGTCGCTATTGTCGTGTATGTTACAGTTGTCGTTGCCTCAAATGTCGTCATTGTCGTAGTTGTCACCATTGTCGATAGTCACTTTTGCTGCTTTGAATTGTGGCTCTAATTGTCGCTGTCCTTGTTGTCGTTAAATAAAAAGTGTGCGCTGTCAGACCCTTGGTGTACTTGCAGTTCGTGTACATATTATACTATAAATGTTGGCAGCATTAATTCAAATGCACGTCTAAATTTGATACTCCCAAATGAACAGGCGAAATTTGCCTTAGATTTGAGTTCTGTCTCTTGGCCGAGCTCGTGCGTATAGATCTGACAATTCCGTTAAGAATGTTGCAACCTGACGATGCTTCTTTTCTTCACAATCTCAATGAAGGTAAGTCATTGCAAAAATGATGATAAAACATGAATCTGGGACTGCAAAAAAGCAACCTTCTTTCCCCAATTCCTCTATGATCAGACAAAGTAGTCCTTACCTGTTGCCATTATGTCAGCCTCAAGTTCAGTATGAGTGATCTCAATACAAAAATCAAACTGTTCAGAGCATAGAAGAAACACTCCTTGTCCGGTGTGCTGCAGTCTGGTTTATGGTAGGCCAATACACCCAGCAAGTTGCTTTTAATCCTACGATTCGTCACTGCTTACATACGTCACGTATTTGCACAATAGGTATTGAAATCCAGTGCGAGTGTCGAGTCCCGCCAGACAAAAAAAAACAGACCTTTTCTTGTTCGGTCGATTTTTTTTTTGCATTATACACAGGCACGTTCGAATTTTATCCAACTGCACTTCCGCCTGAAAAGTACACAGTCAATGAGACTTTGTACATAACCCTCAAAGCAGGCACAAGTCCATAGCATTATAGGAGGAGAAATCAACAGCCTCATCAATCCAAAAGGAGGACAATTCCACAGAATCACAAACTTCCAGTTGTCACAACTTTGGGAAAAGGCCAATTGAAAATGAAACATGATTTTGTTTTTACTTAACCGTACAAGGGGCGGGCCATTTTGACCATCTCTCAGTCGAGGGGGGGGGGGCGGATTCCTAAGATCTCGGCCATCGAGTAATTAACAGTTTTGAAACTCGGCACATGCATATAACAACTCATCATAAACATACCCGAGAAATTTCCTGACTATAGGTCAAAGGGTTTTGGAATTATGGCTAATTAATTATTCCTATGTATGAATGGTAATTCTGCTCTGTGTACACGACGTATATGGGAAAATTCAGTTCGCCGGAAAATGTTTCGCTTCGCGGCAACCCGTGGTCCGATTTTTATGTTTTTGGTATCAAAAGATGCGCAAGGCTCGAGGCTCAAAAGTCATAACAGCTTGAGTCGCGATTTTTTATTTTTATTTTTAGGGTTATCGAAGAAAAAGTTGAAGGGGGGGGGGGCCGGATTCCGCCCCCGGCCTTTATAGGGTTAATGCTGCGTTTTATTGATACATACAAGAAGCTTTTATTTTGGGATTTTTTTAAACAATGTTAAACAGTTTGGCAGTTTTCTATACTGAAAATTAATAAATTAATGAGTACACAAAAACAACTTAATTTGCCTGAGTACCTCTGATTTCTACTACGGCAAAAAAGTTTGATGAACGGTTTTTGGGGTAATCAATTGTAGTAACCAACTTCTATATTTCTTTTAGTGGAAATTATTACCCTTAAACTGTTTAATGCCTTATTAAAACAAATGACGTTAAATAATTTAATAAGGCTGACGGGTGCCTGCTTAAATAGTCTGGCACCATTGAACAGTTAACAATTAATTAAATACATTCAGGGAACTCAACAAAAATGGCTAAATTGTGCAATAAGGTCCATATACTCGGAACATTTGAGATGCAACAGAAAATTCACTGGAATGCTTTAAATGTCAGTTTATTTGAGTCCCTTAGTGCTTCAATTACGTTGCCATTTCTGGGAAAATGTAAACTGCCGTTGTGCAAGAGCACGCATGGGCGTCAATCCTGGGGGCGGGGGGGGGGACAGGGGGACATGTCACCCCCCACTTTTTGAAGGGTGGGGGACACAATATCAAATGCCCCCCCCCCCAGATTTTTGAACTTTTGTCTCATTTGCAGGGCCCTATTATGAACTACAATGTATCTTTTGCATAGAAAATACAATGTATTGGTTAAAGCGATCAGAAATTGCCTCAGATCGAACCACAGAGCATTTAGAATCCAAATTTTTTCGGGGCCCTGAAGCGGGCCCCGGACCCTATGCCTTTAGCTGAGAAAACCTCTAAAATTATGTTTAAATTATTATCTTTTGCTAAAAAAATATTGGTTAAAGTGGTCAGAAATTGCTTCAGATCGCACCACAGAGCATTTACAATCAAAAACTTTTTGGGGCCCCGTATGCCTTTTGCTGAGAAAATCTCGAAAATTAATTTAAAATTATTATCTTTTGCTAAGAAAATATTGGTTTAAGAGGTCAGAAATTAGAGCATCTAGAATCAAATTTGTTTCGGGGCCCTTCAGCAGGCTACGAACCACACGCCTATTGCTAGCTCAGCCGGAATACCGGTAGCTGATTCAATGACTCCAACCTCGAAAACGATGTTCAAATAAGTATCTTTTGCTAAGAAAATATTAGTTAAAGCATGGAAGAAAGTGGCAAGAAATCGCCTCAGATCACACCACAGAACATCTAGAATCCAAATTTTTCGGGGCCCTTAAGCGGGCCCCGAACCCCACGCCATAAGGGCTTCGCACTCGCATCAATTCTGATCAAGGTATGTCCCCACCCACTTTTGAGAAGCAATTGACGCCCCTGAGAGCACGAGAAAGTGATGTCATCTTTCTGGCAGGAGGTTCATTGCGATATTGTGAAATAGTCCCTACTTCATGTACATTGCTATGTCTGGGGGAAATCTCTGTTCTCATAAGCACGAAACACTGACGTCATCAAGGCGGCAGGAGTTTCATATGCTGAACAGAATTCTTAGCATTGTCGACAAAGAATGCAATAGTTGGATTTTTGGACGATTATATACATATGTCGGTCATGTACAAAAGATTCAAGAATGGGCAAACTAGAGCCCTGCGGCACACCGGAAACAGGAGTCAATAAAATCGTACCCTCCACCATGCACCCTTTGTTGGCGATTATGCAAATATGGACTAAACCACGCCACCCGCCACCAAAAAGTCAGAGCGGAGCTGAAAACTCTGAAGGGTGCACCCTGCATTAACATTCCCATAGAGACTAGTGCTAAATGTGCATACTTCCAAATTCTTTTTAAAAATACTCGGAACTCTCACAGGTATTGAAGCTGCACAGAAAAAATGATGATCATCGTGTCAGCTTTCATTTACTTTTTATTTTTGGGTGGGTTGACCATTGACTTTTCGAGGAATTCTCACCCAAGGATGACGACCCCTAAAGTAGCCATCTGGAACGATCCCTCCACAACTGACATCATGGCAAAATAGTGCCACTTTGAGCTCAATTGCATCCAAACTGCTCAGAATTGAAAGCCCAATATGCCACAAATGAGACACATATCTAGATTGATTAGAATGTTATATCCGTATTTTATTGAAACATGCGCCCAATTTAATATTATTTTTTTAAAATAATTTTTACAGTTAATGTAAAAAAGTCGGTTGTTACTCAGTAACTGAAGAATCAATTAATAGGGAAAAACACAAAATGAGCACATACGACACCAGGATGTTTCTTTTCTTACTATACAGGGTGAGTAAAAAATACGAAACCCTTATGCTGGGACCATTGGTTTAGTGAAGTTCTGCATGTAGCACTTTCAAAATTTAGGATATTAAAGCCCCTTTCATAAGCTTTCTTTTGGTACAAGAATCATTCAAATCACTTTTGTACTTTTAAGTTACGTAATTTTATACCCAACCGCCGTTTTAAGGTTCTGTCCGCGGATCACAAAAAGTTCAGTGTTGTTTCAGCAAAACGATGTTTTGTTTTCGTTTTGCTGAAGGAACATAATCCTTTTTGTGTTCCAGGGATTAATTTTATTCAATAAATTTCCATAAATGAAATTGGCTTTCCAGCCATTATTATTTTTTGGTGCAACATATTTGTTTAAATATGAAATACATATTTTAATTTTTTTTTGGTTTGGGATTCGTGTTGTTTTACTCACCCTGTACCTGTATATAGTACATTAACAATAATGTTGTGCATATCATTGATTATTGTTATGTTTTCCTAAGGATTGTAAGGCCCCCCCCCAAAAAAAAACCCCACAACAACAAAGAAACTAATAAAGGTACAAACTGAATTCAATACTTGACAAACTCAGGCTAAATTTACGATTACAATCGGTGTTATTTTATTCAATATTGGCAAATTCAGATTAATACCTATATACACATTTATTTACAGAATAACAATTTGCAATTATATAGAATTGAACATTGGGCAAAATACAATATTTTGTAAAGAATAGTATTATTTCAAGTATGAAAATTATCGCATAAGGGTTCTGACAAAATTCACAATGGTCTTAAAGTAGAAAATACACTTGTAAAAATATATACATATATGTAAAACAATTACCTACTTAATACAAATGTATCGAAAAATATGCATACAGGTTCTCACGGACGAATAAATATTTGGTAAACAAATCTGCGTTGGCCTTTACCGTATTCTTTACGGAGATTTTTATTTTCTTTCCTTATACCTGCAAATCCTCATTTCGATCAGAACGCTTACATTTATCCCACAAGTAAGTTACCGAATTATTGTCAAAAGCTCTGAGTTGGATTAAAACGTCCTCTAGGTTGCTGTCATTTTAAAAAGAATTCAAAAAAGGTGAGGGCTTTCAAACGATCCGTCAAGTTGACTCTGGTTGGAATTAAGTTTCTACACTGTATAAAATACAGGGTGAGTAAAAAACATACCACGAAACCCAAATGTCGGGACCATTGTTTTAGTGAAGTTCTTCATGAAGCACTTACCAAAATCTAGGATATGAAAGCCCAATTTATAGGCTTTCTTTTAGTACAAGAATCATTCAAATCACTCATGTACTTTTCGAGTTTTAAACACAGCTACCATTTTAGAGTTCTGTATATGGATCACAAAAAAAGATTGCGTTCTTTCAGCAAAACGAAAACAATTCACACACATCCCTATGTGATTTGTTTTCGTTTTGCTGAAAGAACACTGAACTTTTTTTGTGATCCGTGGACAGAACCTTAAAACGGTGATTGTGTTTAAAACTCCGTAACTTAAAAAGTACATAAGTGATTCGAAAAGTTTTTTACTATAAGAAAACTTATGAATTGGGCTTTCATATCCTAGATTTTAAAAGTACTACATGCAGGACTTCACTAAAACAATGGTCCCGACATTTGGGCTTCGTTTTTTTTTTACTCACCCTTTATATAAATCGTTGGGCTAGATACAAACAACGCATGTAAAAGCAAGTTTGCCCAATAGTTGAACTTGCTTACTATTCGTACATAGTTTGTGGAATAATCAACCCATTTCGCCATCTTTTTTTTGTTTACAGTGTATACACGAAATCGCCTTTTGTGATATCAAAAGCTTATGCATGGTATGCACTATTTTCTCAAGGACAAAACATGAAGTGCCTTAACTGAGTTGAACACGACTACATGTTATAGGTTTTGAACATTTAACAGTTTAGATTTTGAACAGTCTTCTTTAAACTTCCAGTTGTGTTGTTGGAATTAAAACCAGCAACATGAATGAAACGCTTTTTAATATATACCTTTATATTCGCATACCACCAGCCACTGTACTGGCCTTTTAGAGTGTTAATTTGCGGCGTTGAGAAAGATCAGCACAATAACACATAGCATGTATCCCAACATAACGAATAAGTATAAAACAAACTGGCTTGCTGTCATTTGAGAAGAAGTATGTAATGAATTTCCAACGATTGGTCCTCAATATGGAGTTCTATAGAAGACATCGCATTCCGTGATACAAAGAATGTGCGTGGCTTATTTATTTAATTTTTTTTTTCGAGAGAAACAAAGGTAACTTCACCGAGTTGAAAATGTCTACAGTTTAGGTTCGGATCATACAACAGTTTAGTTTTTTTTCTTTATTCTTCTGTGGACTTCACGGTGGAGTCGATGAAAGCGAGCCAAATGAATGAGAAAACTATAAATGATCCTCTATGATACCGTAACCTCATTTCCCGAGTTAAACTCATAGACCGTACTGGTCATGACTTTGATAATGATCACCACGATAATGGCCGTTACTATGAGACCCAAAACACTGAGGACACTGAGAACCAGCGCACTTTTCGAGGCACACCTTGCACCCTCGATGTCTCCAGCTTGCAAACGTGGGCGCACCTATAGAAGAAAACAAAAAAAAGCCAAAATTAAGACATTTTCACAGTATAACTTGTATGCCCAAAACAGAGTGAGTAAAAAAACAATGAAACCCAAATGGCAGGACCGGTTTTTGAATGAACTTTTACTTGTAGCACTTTCAAAATATACGATACGAAAGCCTAGTCATTAAGCCTTTTTTTTAAGTAAAGGAATTATTCAAATCACTCATGTACTTTTTTTAAAAATAAGTTACCGAATTGGGAACACAAACACCGTTTTCCAAGTTCTGTCCACGGATCACAAAAGACATAGGTGTTATTTCAGCAAAACGAAAACAATTGTCATAGGGATGTGTGAATTGTATTTCGTTTTGCTGAAAGAACACTTACCTTTTTTTGTGATTCGTGGACAGAACCTTTAAAACGGTGTTTGTGTTCAAAATTCAGTAACTTGAAGCGATTCGAATGATTTTTGTGCTAAAAGAAATCTGATCGATTGGGCTTCTATCTTGCATTTTGAAAGTGATACAGGCAAAACCTAATTTAAAAATCGGTCCTGTCATTTGGGTTTCGATCTTTTTTTATTCTAGTGAGAGAAAAGTTGTTTAATACCGGTATACTGTAATTTTGTTTTGATAATAAAATGAAAGATGATAGTATTTACACTGGTTCCCGCAGCATATTCGAATTAAACTATTCGGAACCAGCGCGTAGCTTCAAATATGTGTACAGCGCGCAGTGGACTGTATGACCTCTCTAGATCATTCTTTTTAAACAGAGCGATCAGACCGAAGCCTGCTATGGGAGCATACTGCTCCAGGTCATGAGGACGAGGTCGTCTATTCCTCGAATTCGAGCGATTCAAAATGCAGTGCGCCACGAAGAATTTGCCATGGAGAGTCCATTTTTTCAAGTTTACGGTCGACAAAACACGGCCCATCTGAATGACTGTCAGTAGGCAACTTGGGTTAGTTTGTTATAGATTGGGGCATAGCGTTCTGCCGCCTTACAAAAAAACCCCCACCATACTGGTAAAAAGGAAAGAAAAAGGGCAAACATAATTTATACTCGAATCATTCGCTTACGAAACTACTGACCGGATAAACTAACAATTTCAAATGTCCCGCGCTGCGAAATATTTTGTCGACCATCTCCCACAATGCACTGAGAAAAAGTCCTCTGCGTGGCAAACTCTTAGTGGTGGCGCACGGCATTGTGAATCGCCCGAATTATACGATAAAACCCACCATGAAAGAAAAGACCAAGGCTGCAATTCCAAACAGGGGGCAGCAGTGCAGAGCCATGACGGCACACCCAATGTAATTCTTGACGACGACCGGGACGGGAACATCTACTACCGGCTGCATGGGCGCCACCTGTGTTAGGCAAACGACAATTCATGTTATAGATCAGTCTATTTCGTACACATTTGTGCCGGTCACGCAGGGGCCTGCCTATAGTTATCTTTATACTTCATTGACTCTTGGCTGAATGAATGACTGATTGACTGCCTTACTCATGACTGACTGACTGACTGACTCCACCCCCCCCCCAAATTTGAATCCAATTAACCCAGTAGCTATTTAGTTATAGGCCCTTGGAAACTGCACCTTTAAGATGACGTCAAATGACTTGTGATGACATCATCATTACACGCCCATCTGCGGGGTCCATCTGTACTACATGTTTTTGATTGTGAAAAGTTTGGTCAAGATCTGAACATGAAAACTGTCGAAAGTGCCGATTAGAAAATCGTGTGCAAAGTCTACGGGATTTAGGATAGAACAAAAATAAAAAAAAAAGAAACAAATCAGAAGAAAAAGTATGGCTTTCCCGCCATTAATGGCGAACAAGCAAATTACATTGCATAAGCCTTCTAAATTTCCTGGCAGACTGAGGTTGAACTAGAATTAAGTAGGGCCTACTTACATTCGCGTAAATAGTCTGAGGCTGAGAGCAAATGGCCGGTGTGCCACCAAGAGGTCCGCCGAAGTAAGGTGGGGGCGGGGAATAAACTTGCCCCGCTGGGGGCCCAGCAACGGGATGGGGCGTGGCATCATTCTCAAACCGTGTGTAACCTAAAAGACACAAAAAAAGGAATCCGTATAAGTGACTGTTCCTGCCTGGAATAAATTATCAGGAAATTGTCAAATGACCGACAAGAATGCAAGTTCTTTTGTTTTTGTCGTAGTTGCTTTGCTGTATGGTCGATGGTTGTAGTAAGTGTGTTTTTTGCGGTTGTTTTCGATGTTAATTGTCACAATTATTGTTTTGTTGTTGTAGCTATCACTTGTCGCTATTGTCGCTAATATTGTAGTTGCCTCAAATGTTGTCGTTGTCGTAGTTGTCACCATTGTCGGTTGTCACTTTTGTTGCTTTGAATTGTGGCTTTTGTCGCTGTCCTCGTTGTCCTTACATAAAAAAGTGTGCGCTGTCAGACCCTTGGTGTACTTTCATGCTTTGCAGTTCGTGTACAGACTATACTATAAATTATGGCAGCATTAATTCAAATGCACGTCTAAATTTGACACTCTCAAATGAACAGGCGAAATCTGCCTAAGATTTGAGTTCTGTCTTATGGCGGAGCCCGTGCTTAATTGCGTCAATTTTGTTAGGAAGTACTTCGAAAATTGTCTTGACTCTCCATATACTTTGTACAAAACCGCTGAAGTAGCGTCAGGTTGTAACATTCTTTCCCCAATTCCTCCATGATCCGAGACGAAGTTAGTCCTTACCTGTTGCCATTTTTTTCAGTTTTTGAGTTTGGGCGATCTCAAGACAAAAATCCAACCGTTCAGAGCATAGACGAAACACTCCTTGTCCGGTGCGCTGCAGTCTGGTTTATGGTAGGCCAATACACCTAGCAAGTTGCTTTTAATCCTACGATTCGTCATAGCTATACTTAGGTCAACAGTAGGTATTGTGAGATGTAGGTATTGCCAGTGCAGGTGTTGTGGCCCGCCAGACAAAAAAAACACACAAACCTTTTCTTGTTCGGTCGAATTTTTTGCATCGCATCACAAAGAGGAACGTGCAAAGTTTATCCAAGTGCACTTCCGCCTGAAAAGTGCAAAATCAATGAGTCAAAACCCTCAAACCAGACACAAGTCTATAGCATTACAGAAGGAGAAATCAACAGCCTCATCAATGCAAAAGAGGACAATTCCACAGAATTACAAACTTCGAGTTGTCACAATTTTGGAAATAGGCCAAATACCACAAATGAAACATTATTTTTGTTTTAACCTAATGTCTGCCTTGTCTTGATACAGACAGGAAGCTGTTATGTTATGATTTTTGTTTAAATGCTCAACAGTTTGGCAGTAATCTGTAACTAAATATTAATTAATTAATGAGTATACAAAAACAATTTAATTTGCCTGAGTACGTCTGATTTCTACTACGGCAAAAAAGTTTGATGAACCGTGTTTTTTTTTTTGGTAATCAATTGTAGTAATCAACTTCTATATTTCTTTTAGTGGAAATTATGAACCTTAAACTGTTTAAAGCCTTATTAAAACAAATGACGTTAAATAAGGCTGAAGTATGCCTGCTGAAATAGTCTGGCGCCATCCCATTGAACAGTTAACAATTAATTAAATACATTCAGGGAACTCAACAAAAATGGCCACATTGTGCAATAAGGTCCATATACTCGGATCATTTGAGATACAAAAGAAAATTCACTGGAATGCTTTAAATTTCAGTTTATTTGAGTCCCTTAGTGCTTCACTTACGTTGCCATTTCTGGGAAAATATCAACTTCTGTTGTGCCAGAGCGCGAGAAATAGATGCCATCTTTCTGGCAGGAGGTTCATTGCGATTTGTGAAATAGTCCCTACTTCACGTACGTAGCTATTTCTGGGGAAATTTCAAGGCAGTTGTCACAACTGCGCTATTGTGCTCTGTACTCATAAGCACCGGACACTGACGTCATCAAGGCGGCAGGAGTTTCATATGCTGAACAGAATTCAAACGCTTAGAATTGTCGACATAGAATGCAATAATTGAATTTTGGACGGTTATATATGTCGGTCATGTACAAAAGATTCAAGAATGGGCAAACTAGAGCCCTGCGGCACACCGGAAACAGGAGTCAGTATATAGAAATCGTACCCTCCAGAACCAGGCACCCTTTGTTGGCGATTATGCATTATGGACTAAACCACGCCACCCGCCACCGAGAAGTCAGATCAGAATGGAGCTGAAAACTCTGAAGGGTGCATTCTGCATTAACATTCCCATAGAGACTAGTGCTAAATGCCCATACTTCAAAAATCTGTTTTAAAATACTCAGAACTCTCACAGGTATTTAAGCTGCACAGAAAAATGATGATCACCGCGTCATACTTTTCATTTTTTGGCGGGTTGACCATGGACTTTTCGAGGAACTCTCACCCAAAGATGACGACCGCTATTTTTTACTCAAAGCGGAAAAGTAGCCATCTTAAACGATCCCTCAACAACTGACATGGCAAAATAGTGCCACTTTGAGCCGCAATTCCATCCAAAATGCTCGGAATTGGAAGCCCAATGAATGAAACACGTCCCTATATCGTTTTGAATCTTATATCCGTATTTTATTGAAACATGCGCCTCATTTATGATTTAATTTTTTACAATTAATATTAAACAGATCGGCTGTTACTCAGTAACTAAATAGATCTATTAATAGGGAAAACACAAGATGAGCACATGCGACACCATGGTGTTTTGGTTTCTTCTATACAGGGTGAGTAAAAAAACAAAACGAAATCCAAATGTTGGGACCATTGTTTTAGGGAAATTCTGCATGTAGCATTTTTAAAATCTAAGATATATGAAAGCCCAATTCATAAGTGATCTGAATGGTTCTTGTGCTAAAAGAAAGCTTATGAATTAGCCTTTCATATTCTAGATTTTGAAAGTGCTACATGCAGAACTTCAATAAAACAATACTCCCGTCATTTGGGTTTCGTTGGGTTTTTTTTACTCACCCTGTACAGCACAGCTAAAAGAAAAATTGGGAGAATAACTTCTTTTTTTAAATCAACTTAATACAACGATTATCATGGGTGTTATTGTCTTTCAATTTTTGGCAAAAGGTGCATGATATTACACGATTATTTACAGAATATCATTATTTCAGAAATGGCAATTGTCACAAATAAGTACTGAATAAATTGTTACTGAAAAATTAATTTGATAAATAATAACTGAAATAATCATCTGCAAAAAAAAATTCAGAAATGTGCGCACTGAATCCAAAGGAAGATTACATCTAACAAATTTTGTAAGCTAAACTCAAATCTTAAAACAAATATCTCAGAAAATTCGTGATAACAGTATAGTTCTTATTGTGAACGTTTTAACTTAATTGTTTGTTGTCATCTTCCTTCATGTCGAGTCTTCATGAAATTGTATTCATATGTTAAATTTCCACATTGAGGAGCGAGATACTGAGATAGTGATGTCATCTCATAGACCATTATCATGTAGCGGCCATCTTGATTTTTTTCCCATTTAAATCAAAGTTACACCAAAGCGAGGCTGGAAGGAAAAATAGCCTGGATCCTTTTTGCACAAAAACATTACCATTCAGTACTGTTATTGGATACAGGTAACGTGACTGAAATGGTGGCAGCATGATCAAGGTCTATTGGAAGGAGCTTCATTATTCATAAAGTTCCGCTCCCATGATGTTTTGACCAACCGTATACGAACATTAATGTCCGGCGTGCGTGCACATGCGCGTGACGCACGCGTCTGGAATATGCAAAGTGGCATTGGAGATGACTGTTGCGCGTGTCATGCGTCACGCACACACATGCGCAGTGAGTCGGACATAATGATCCGTCTATTATGCACAAAAGATAGTTCTTGAATAATATAGCTCTCTTACTTTAGTTAGCCATATTTTGCCTCGTTTCCTTGTTGATTTAGTACCTGAAAAGTCATTCATTCAGTGACTGAACTTTAAACCATTAGTGTACTGAGTTTCAGATTCCAAATTTGTACAAGAAAATACGTTAACTGTTAATGCTGTTTCAGCAAGCAAATAAAATTAATAAATAAAGTAAACTAAAAAAGCTAGAAGAGTACTGTTTTTTCTTTCACTTAACAATTTTTTTTTAAATTGTTCATTTGGTTATATCAGGATTCAGAGAGTCTTTGCTGTATTCAAATTGTTACAGTATTTATAAGCTACATTTTACTTTCATAATTTGTATACAATCGTCTTCAAACTGTCTCAGGGAACAGTATGTTAGGGGAAAAATAAATTACATTTACAAAAAAGGGTAAGTCGTAGCACACTTGATATCTCGCGGTGAAGGATTAAACATGAATTGAGCAAAAGACAGTGAAAAGTTATAGTTTGTCGAAGCACACCATTTTCCTATTAAAATTACTTTCAATAAATATTGTAAACTCACAGATCGGTGTGAGTTAAAAATATACCTAATTTATACATTAGGTATATTGTCATTTTGCGTAGCAACTCCCTCGGTCTTAATTTCCTTTCCTCACCTGACCAAAATCAAAATATATTTCTTTTGTTTAGAAATTGAAATATTTTGCAGAAGACAAAATTAACGAAACATCTTTTCCCTACTCTTAACTTTCACACGTAGTTCTCCAACCTCAGAAGAAATAGACGTTATTCACGAGTCGGCCATATTGAATTGAAAGCGAGGTAAACCCTCCATGTTATGAAATTTGCGAGTGGAAATTACATCAATGAAATAAAGATCATAATACAAATTTGCACCAGTCTGTTATGAAGAATAATTTGAAATTTGTGAGTGAAAACACCGTAGTGTTTAAGCCACTTTAATCTTGAAAAATGGCCCGGTACCATACTAGTCAGCAGTTGTTCAGCATACAGTCAGGAGGGAAGGAAAAATAGGCTAGGAATGCCCTCTAATCATAAAATAGTCTGGCACCATCCCGTTCAACAATTTACAAATGATAAAGTAGATTCAGGGAACACGATCGAAAATTGAAAGTGAGGCTTGGAGTGCAATTCAATCATAAAATAGTCTAGCACCATCCCGTTCAACAATTCACAACACATAAAATAGATTCAGGAAACACGATCCAAAAATTGCTCACTCGTTAATAAGGTCTATAGCGATCCCACTGCAAACTCACACACTGTTAGCTTCGTTAAACACGACGACCACCAGGACAATGGTAACAATAATGGCTGCCACCAGTATGCCGATGCCGATGCCAAGCCCCCAGAGGGAGTACATCTTGGCTTCCTTGGAGGCTTCCTCCGCGCCGGCGACGTCACCAACTTGGAAACGGTTGCGCACCTGTTGAAGTTATAAACGGATTATTACTTGAGACAAATCAGCAACACAATATTGTTTACTCCCCCTGGATGTAATGCCTGTCCATTGCAAGTTACTCCCCCAGCTAATGTTGATTGTCATTTATATACTCCTTTAAGCAACTGGAGTGAAGTGGCTTGCCCAAGGACATAGCACATGACCAGCAGCCAACAGGATCTGAACTCCTGACCCGAGGGCCCGATCACGAGTCCCAGTGGAGTGTATATGGCGGTCAAGAGAACCGGACTCATGCTCAGGTGTTTCAGAGGCAACAGTGGCAACACTTGTGCCCTTAAGCAATGCACGTAACCATTACTGCTACGTCCTTTGGATGGGACGTAAAGCCGTAGGTCCCGTGTGTTGTGTAATGCAATGCACGTACAAGAAACATTTGACAAGGGGTTTGTCCCGGGTGTTTCTGGCCTCCTCATTTTGAAACTCCCCCGCGGAATATTGAGGAGAAGAACCAAGTACCAAGCAAGAACAAACCCAAGCCGCAAGGCCCCACTTCCCATAACTGGGGTTACAATGTGCAGGGTGAGAGCTGGAGAGAACGTACAACTGCCTAAAAATGGGGAGGAGTGGGTGCAAGTACGTCAATACTTACGTCATTGGCCTTGATCAATCCCACAATGCCGAGCGGCAGGCAGCAACAGATGGTCACAAAGAGCGCCAATCCGAAGTAATCGTTAGGCTGGCACACGTGGGAAGTGGATATGATGGTTTGAGGCTGAGGCACGACTGTCTGCATCATCTGCAAGGTTGGAAATTAAGGTACAATAAATTAAGGTAAGGTTTGTGCACGAACACCATAGAATCTTTTACACTCAGTGTGCTTATGATACCGTGTGCTAGATTTTAAAGATCTATCATAGTAATTATTATTTGAAGTTGAGTTTCAAGGGCTAACTAACTGATTGACTGACGCACTTTCTGTTACATAAAAATATCCCATGTTTTTCCTGGCAATTGAAGGGGCAGTTGATGTAAAGTCATTTCAGAGAGACACTGTAGAGTTTGGAGGTTTTCTGTTATAAAATAATGAACCCACAATTTGCTCATTGAAAACGTTTGTGAAAAAAAAAATGCTCATTGGCCTATACTGTCATGTACTGAAACAACAACAAATCAGGTAACAAAGAAAATTTGCGACAGCAAATATTTCTGCTGAAATAGGTGTGTAACATTGCGGTCAAGTTCTGCGTGAAATGACGTCAAACTTTTGCTCATGAATTTGGTCAACCTCGTCCTCAGGGTGTCGAGCAGTACGCGCCCACCACTACCTGCTCTCTCACCCTGGTATTGGATCATTTGCATGTGCAAGATTTTTGAGCAAGTATGTAAATGAGGAACAGTACTGGTGCGTTACATTTGCGTTTGTTTTTGTATGCGGTGTCTGGGGTAAAAACAGAATCAATTTGTCGCAGCGCGAGCATGGCGTGAGTTACGAAAACATGATTTTATTTTATAAAACTGTTACCACCTTAACGAGACAACATGCGGTATCACATCTCATATTAAATTTAGCAAATTGGAAAGGAAATGAATATTTTCGAGAAGGCGTGGACGAATGATAGCGAAAACACGTACTGCACGCTGTGAATAACAACACCAAGTACACGATATAAATCCATTTCTAGCCAATTGCGGTATTGCATCAGGATGCAGGAAGGAAGTTTCCCATCCAGGGCTTACTATTGGAAACAAGGTTGGAAATAAAGTAAGCACTAGGGAAGAGGTTGGTTTAAGGTCTATTCAACACGAAAATCACGGAGGCCTATTTGCAGCCTCGACCTCACGAGGTGTGCGGCATTCCTTCACCAAGAACACGCAAGGCGTAATGGGAACCAACATATGGCGCATATACACCAATGCATGGGAACGAGGATGGCCTGTTTGCGACGATGTAATTGGATTGGTGACGCAGCCCAATTGTAGTTGCAGTTTACTTGGGTTAAATTTTAACCCATGGTGCACTTCGATTCATTCTTCATTGCACAAGCGCACTGAAACATTGCCTGGGTTAAAGTTAAACCCATTTTGGTTAAACATTAACTCAGGAAATGTTTCAGTTCGTTTGTGCAATGAACAATGAATCGAAGTACATTGCAGGGGCGGATCCAAGAATTTTTGCAGGGGGGGGGGTTCAGGCCTGTCAATTTGTTTATGTCCGATTGTTGCGGAAAGGCGGACATAATATGTAATTATTATTACCATAATTGATATAATTGTTTTATGTTTAATTTTTGAGGTTATCGACGTAAGAAACGCAAAGTGAAACTCAAACAGGACCCAAACTGCAACGCAGACATATGAAAACGTTTCACAAGGGTCGCCGACAAGGGCGGATCCAGAAAACATTATTTTGTGTGGGGGTGCCAAAAAAGAAATGTTGTCCCCCCCAAAAGTGGGTCCCAAAAATTACGGTGTAGGGTTTGGGGCCCGCTTAAGGGGCCTGAGTTAATTTAGTGCGAGGTCACTGAAACAATAATTGAGTTCTTTTTTTTGTTGGGGGGCATACAAGACCAAATTCAATTTGGTCTTTTATGACCAAAAGATTTGACTGAATTTAACAGAAATTCTAACCAAAACAATTGATTATAGAACATGCCAATTTGGGGTAGTTGCAGTTTTCACCCTTTGTTGAGTGAAATTAACCAAGACATTTTTTTCACTGAGTGCAGAAAGACGCAAGCAACATTGTAAACGATCCAGCAAATCAAGTTGAACCCGACTCAAGGCTTTCCTTCATTTTCATTGTTATCTTTGTGCATTTTTGTTCTTTAATCTTGCATCAGCCTGATTTATAAAATCGGACTTACGTTGGTTTTGTTTGTCTTTTGTGTCCGATCCTATCTGTCGATTTTTTGTGTGATTACGTTGTATAGTCTGTCCAGGCTGTTCCACCTACAAGCCTTGGCTTATGTGAACAGCCTTGCATTCTCCTATTCTACTCTTTCTCAACTTCGCCTGCTATTAATCTTAATTTAAATAATTAGATTCAAAGCATCACTTTTTCTGGTCGTAATTACCTTCGCATTTGTCATCGCCGTTTATTTAAATATAACTGAATTGAACTTACATTATCCAACTTTGTATTGGTTTATTGGAGATTGCTAAATACATGTCAACTGAATTGAATTGAACTTTGCCGACACTGTTAGTTTGGCATGTTTACTGTCTGCGCAGTTTGCGTAAGCTTAATGTCGATATGGATACCGCTTACAATGAGGTCTATAACTTACAAGCTGATTTACCCGATCATAGATCGGGTAGGGCGTAGTGTTGGGGATGAAAATGTTGGTGATATTAACATGTAGGCCTACGTACCGTGCCTCCAGGAGGATAGTTTGGGTACTGGGGCGGGGCCGGGGCGTAGCCCTGGGCAGGTTGGGGCTGGCTGAGCGGATAGCTGGCCGCGTGATCATCATCACCCTCATTCTGGAACTGTTTATATTCTGCAATCCAAACGATTATTAGACTAACAATAATAAATGACGGTACTTAAGTGGTTGCGTACACATTCCATGGGGCCGGGGCCATTAACATTTTCAGAGTTTTGTCTGAACAATATCACTCGTCCGCTTTGCCCTGACTAATGTAATAATTACCACATCACTTATATTAAACCAATAATTGTATACATACCTGTGGACATGACGATTCTGAAAGATTCAACCTTGCTCAGTGCTCAAATTCGGAGAAGCATTCGTTTTGCTTCATATACCAAAGTAAAATTGTGGTGCGTGATTAAACACCGTAAGCCCAATGCTCCAGCTGCAGCATATTTATAGCCTACATATCCTACATGCCAGTGCACGATTAGTTAAAGTCAATATGTGTAGAAGGTCATGTGATGTTCAAGGTGCACGAGTTTACTAAATCGTGGCTTCAATAGCGCTCCGGCTGCATGCCTTTCTTTCTGAATCTTGACCCAAATGAAAATACCAGTATACCTGAAATTACAAAGTAAATAATACATTCATTTTGTTGCATGAAATTGATATTTTGAGCCAAAGACTCCCTTCAATCTCAAGCCTAATCTGTTGATAAGGCCGAAGTTTCAGTTTACCAAACCACGACTTCGTTGGCGTTTCGTCTTCAACCCCGGCTGCGCTGCAGAGACACTCATAAACCAGATCTGAAGATGCAATTTTTATTGCGCAGAACATTCTGAAACAATTTTGAGCCGCAAAGAAGAAAAGAAAACAAACAGAAGTACAAGACGGAAACTCAAGCTTCCAGTTGATAGAATATTATTGTTTACAACACCACTGGAAGTTGTATTTCTCCAATTGTTTTAAGTAGTATTTAGCATGGTCGTCTGCATTGCCAAATTATAAAATAGTACAGCGCCCTCTTGATTTTCCGCTGTCAAAATAAGAATGTTTCCTGTAGTTTGACAACAAAAAATACGCGCTCATAGAAAACAACACAAAATGTAACCCCCCCCCCCCAAAAAAAAGAAGTCTGGAGCAAGTCGAAATGTAGCCCCCTCCTCTATGCGAAATAGGCCATGAATTAATTTTGGGCTTTTTGCGAATGAAATCCCCCCATCTGAATTGGAAGCTGAAGCCACAATTAGCCCCAAATAATTGATCTCCAGAAATATATATTTATAAATCTTTTTTTAAGCATCGCGTGCTATCATGCCCGTGTCTTGATTTAGTTTTTGGAGAGTTAGGAGGATTTGACATTTAGAAATTCATTTATATAGGCCTACTATCATTTGAGGGATGTGGCATATAGGCAGCCGAGGTGGGGTGGGGTAGGGTGGGGGAGGGGGCACATCGCCTTCCCCTTCCTAGATCTGCCACTGCAGACAACTGCATGAATTTCAACATTCAGTTTGTGACAATCATTTCAATATTACTTTAACTCTGACATCCGCTCTCAAAGTAAATGTTTAGGCAAAATCGTTACGGTGCATTGTCGGATGTATGACATATCACGGGCGTGTCCTACATGAAGACCCAAAATGCTAAGGAGAATTTATCTTGATCCTGGTCAGTGTTTCTCCCCTATCAACTTGTATACGTGTGTACGCTTAAGGCCTAGGATTATAGCAACAACACAATGATACGGAAACGTCACAACAGAAATATCCTAACGCAGAAAACACATCGTCGGTTTCAGATCTATTTTGGTACATTTCGTCGAATTCAGGTGTAATGGGTAAACCCAAATTCCACCACGGCTACGTGTATTCGCACAAAAGAAGTCCCATCAACAAAACAGGTGGATTTTCCTTTATTCACCTGCTGCTCTGTATACATCCCTGTTGTGAATGGGCACGGTCAGTGGTCATGGGCACTTGTTGTTGTTATATGCAAGAAAAATATAGCGAGCTGCACTTGCCTTCCGCCTCAGTTATTTAGGGAATAATCAACGCCATGGGCCTAGTCAAGTTTTACTTTCAATTCGAGTATTACTTTCAACCCATTTCTGTAGCCCTCAATTTTAAACAGTCCATTTTTTGGTAACTTGTTACAGGGAACGAATTTAAAAAAAAATTGTTTTAATTTCGATTCTCCTTAATTATGTGGTGTATACACGTGAAATTACAATTCCTAAATTATGCTTCTTTTATACATTCATAACTGTTTATTTCCATACTGAATTTCAGTTAGTTTCTTCAGTCTGCAGTATTTCATTCCAACTTTTTGTGCGACAGGTATTTTTCTTATATAAAACACTTTTCCTTGTAATTATGTTTTTCGAACTTACCTACACTATCGCTGACATAAGCATGTCTTTCAACTGAAATTATATCATTATCTAAGAGTTTTGTTGACCGTTCTTTTGGTAGGGCCTTCTTTGATATATATATTTCAACTCACCAATTCTGTTTTCTTTTTAATTAGTTTACCTCAGATGTACTCGGTTGGACAGTTCGCCATTTTCTCTCTAGATGTCGTTAACTCAGAAATATTTGATTTGATCCAATTTCTGAAAAACGAAAGTTTGTCTTTATACTTTATGTACTTGTTACCCCAAAGTATTTGTGTCTTTATTTCAATTCGGGATACATCTGTTTGCGTATTCTGTAAAGTTTCTGCCAACTATTTATTAACTCTTTGTAATATTGTGGTAGTTTTCCTGGAAGGTTAGAAAGACATTTTGCGTTTTTAAGATTCATATTTAGGACAGCTAAATCAGGGCAAAATAAATTTAGGTAGGAGTCACAAAAATGTTCCATTTACCAGCTTTGTGTTTATCAGTTTAATGATCCAATTGTATTTTAGCGCTGCATTGTGTGATTCAAAGTCAATTAAATTAAGACCTCCTTCATCTGGCCCACAAAGCAAACTTTTTCTTGAAATTTTGTCTAAATATTCCCTTGCAAAACTGGAGGAAAATACTAGACTTTCCATTTTCGATTTTTTTTGTGTGGAGTTGGAATGACTGAAATGGGAATATTGGTATTGCCAAGCTGTTTATAAAGGTTACTTTACCTGGTATTGTCAAGTTTCGTCTTTTCCATTTGTTGATTAAGTTCGCAGTTTGTTATTTTTTCTTCCCAAATTAATTCATAGCATTCATTCATGTTCTTATCTAAATGAACACCTAGTGTTTTGATTGTTTTTTTTGCTGCCAATTTATAGTTTTGTGGAGATTCTGGACTAA
The DNA here is from genome assembly GCA_029964075.1 of Patiria pectinifera. Classification (NCBI taxonomy): domain Eukaryota; kingdom Metazoa; phylum Echinodermata; class Asteroidea; order Valvatida; family Asterinidae; genus Patiria; species Patiria pectinifera. The sequence goes on from JASAOE010000265.1 coordinate 39,376, forward strand.
TATTGCCAAAATAAAATCATGGTTTTGTTTTTTTAGGGATTAGACATAATTATACAATCAATCCCAATTAGTATAGGCTGCAAGGACCTCTTATCCAAAATTACCCATGTGGGATATCACAAAATATCAATGAGCAAACAAACACAAATGTGCACCTTTAATTCTGGTGGTTCGGATAAAATTTACAAGAAGTACAGTAACCTCCTGATGCCTGTGAGAATGACATGCGCTTGTGCTGGCTTTTCCCCCCTGAAATTTGGCGCTACAGTTTGTCTGCTTCTACTGATTTCTGCAGTTATTGAAATATATGTGTACATTGACAATGGCAAAGAGGTCAAAAGGGGCTCGATATAATGCTAGGTACGAAATCTCTTGTGTAAATAGCTTCAAATGGCGCAGACTATGGGGTCTGCGTTAACATCGGCCCGTGCTTTCATGCAGTACGGCTACACACGAGCGCTACACAACTGGTAACCTGCCAGCGCGCATTTAAACAATTGTCTTACGTTTACCAGTGTAGGGTACCCATCTAACAACTGTGCGGTAGTATTTTGAAAAGAGCAGTGCAAAAGAAAGTTTGTTGACAAGGAAATTTTTGCATCACAATAGATATAGTCGAAAGCGAATTTTTTCGGAGGGCATAAAATGTACTTCGGCATAAAATGTACACAGTCAATGGGACTGCGTACAGTCTACAGAACTACAGACAAGGCAAGAAAATTATATACCCCCAAACCAGACCCAAGTTCGAAGTTAGGAGAAATCAACAGGCTTATCATCAAAATAATACTTCAACAGAAGTATAAACCTCAATGCTGACATTTCAAAATGTTCCCAACGCCACAAATGAAACATGCATATATCAGTTTGAAGCTTATATCTGTACATGCATTTTATTGAAAGTTCATTTTAGCAATTATGCTCAACAGATCGGCTGTAACTCAGTACATGTCAGTGAAACATTAATTACTGTGTACACGAAATCATAATCAATTTGTCCGACGGTACGTCCAACGTCATGGTCTTTCGAGCCGGTGTCTACCAAAGAAAAAAGGCCTTAGGCCTACGCCGTTATAAAATAACCCGAGTGGGTACTGAAAACAGTGCAACTTGATTCTACGATTATCATCGGTGTTATATTTCAATATTTAGCACAAATCTGATTACATAATTATTTAAAGAATGGTTGACGATAGTTGTAAGTAGTATATAGAGTTGTTCAATAGTTATGCATGAATTCCATGTCCTTTTATTTTATTAAATTGTACTTGTAAGTGTAGTTATGTGAATATTTCTTATGTATGGAATGTTCCCAATGGAAACCATGCAGTTTTAAACCGTTTGTGCATACCCTGTGTAAATATATAAAAGAATAAAAATTCGGAATAAATTCACAATAGTCTGAAAGAAGAAAACACGTTTTTGTTCCTTTCTTAGAAAAGTACTTTATAGATATGATACAAATATACTAAATGCTTGCACAAAATCAGAACGTCTACACACTCATCCTACCGATAAGTATTCGCTAAAATTATAGAAGTTCTATTCAACAGTGAATATAAGTTCCTCTGACCAATCAGATGACGAGGTGTTGTATAAAACAAATGATAGATGTTTCACATTCGTGCAATGGAAAGAATAATTTCATTCGGTGACAGACGGAATGTTCCACTTCACTCCATCTGTCACCGCATGAAATTACTCTTACCATGGCACTCATAAACATTCGTTATTTCTATAGCAATAAGGAAAAAAACAACTTATCAAAAAGAAAATACACTCTGAATATCTGCCAATGGCGGATAACACACAAAGCTATATATTTGAGCGGAGGGTGTGACAATGTTATTTTCTGGGCAAAAGCAGTGCACTGTTCTCGGTTACTAATAAAAGAAGCATTTTTTTATCTTAAGAGTAAAAAGTTTCTCTACGCCAATATTAAAACTAGAGCCAATAAACAGATATTCATTTCCCTAAATGCCAAATGCTCAATCACTCATACACTCTGCTATATACATAACTGTCACTTCTCACTCTTCCAGATCCCGCAAACAGCAATTTTGTGGCGAAACTAGAAGATGACATGCATTAATCATACTTAAATGCATATAAAGTGTCTTTGGAAAAGATTTCCAATACCTTGGCCAACAAATTTTTTAATTCAAATGTTCGCAGAAAAAAAAGAAAGGAAACATCTTTTTTCACACTCAACTTTCACAAATTCTCTAACATCATCAGAACTATGCTCACTCTCAGCAGTCACACATGCACGTCGTTAATAGTGAATCCCCGAGGCGTTCACTACAGCAACAACAGCGGACACAGACAATACAGCGATGCCGATGCCAAGCCCAATGTTGGAGTACGACTTGGCTTCCCTGGAGGCTTGCTCCGCGCCGGCGATGTCCCCAATCATGAAACGGTTGCGCACCTGTTGGGGTTATCGGATTAATTGAGACAAATCAACGACACAATACTGTTTACTCCCGCTGGGCGTGATGCCTGTCCATTGCAAGTTACTTCCCAGCCAATGCTGATTTTTTTTTTTTTTGTGGAACAACGAGGAAGGAACAAACGCAAGTGGTGGTGAAGTGGCTTGCCCAAGGACACAGCCTATGACGAGCAGCTGGCAGAATCTTAGCCCCAATATCCGTGGCCCTTTGATGACGAGTCTACAAACCCTAGCCTGTTTCCTCCCTGGTAGAACTGAGGCGAACAACAACGGTCCGCAGGCCACTGTCGACCACCGGTGGCTGGGTAGCTGCTTGTCGGCATCGGCACTCCGACCAAAACCACAAGCTTAGGACCCACTCCTCCCTGACATAACCGGGGCACAATGAGTCTGGCCGGCTTCGCCGCGCGAAGGGCATGGATAACAAATTATCTTGCAAACAAGACTAGCCAGCAAGTTCAAAATGACGGCTGTTTGCAGTCGTCTAAACACACTATATCACAGCCAAAATATTGACAGACAACAACAGAAATGTGGTAGCCTGGATTTGAACCATATTCCCTTCATTCAAACGAGTGTAGTTTATGGAATCGTGCAAGTGAAAGTGAGGCCAAGGGCTGAGATCGGATAGGGTAAAATTATAGACCAAGGTACTCCCCCGATAATGCTGCTTTCCCTTTATATACTCCTAGGTGGAGGGAGAGGCAAGTGGGGTGAAGTGGCTTGCCCAAGGACATAGCATATGACCAGCAGCTGGATCGGAGGTTGACCCTCTGATCACGAGTCACAAACCCTGACCACAAGGCGCCACTCACCCTGTAAAACTTGGGTAAAAATAATGTGCAGGGTCGGCAATGGGGCGAGTAACATGGGTGTTAAAGTGGGGGAGGATGGGGTGTCGACCCCGCCCCTAATTACGCCACTATACTTACGTCATTGGACTTGATCAATCCCGCAATGCCGAGGGGCAGGCAGCAACAGAGGGTCACAAAGAGTGCCAATCCGAAGTAATCGTTAGGCTGGCAGACAGCGGTAGTGGATATGATGGTTTGAGGCCGAGGCGCGACTACCTGAACCATCGTCTGATGTCAAAGACAAGGGAAATGCGATGTCAAAGACAAGGGAAATGCGATTTGAAACTTTGGAAGGTACAAGGTTTCTGCAGCTACACCAAAGAATATCACTTCTGTGAAGAAGTGTGGTTCTGGAAAGAACTAAAGGTGACATTGTTTGCGTGACCCTCTGAGGATGGGTCCGACATGATGTTTAGAAATGAACGATTCTAGCCCTAAATTTGTTTTCAGAAACATCGCAGGAAATGACATCTGTAAATGCCTTCAACTATTTCTTGCAGGTACGAGATTGGCCAGCCTATAGACCTTTATCATGCTGCCTCCATTTCAGTCATGTTCCCTGTATCCAATAACAGTACTGAATGATAACGTTTTTTGTGAAAAAAAGGAACCAGACTATTTTCCCTTCCAGCCTCGCCTTGGATACGCTGATTTTAATGGGGAAAATCAAGAAGGCCGCAACATGAACATGGTCTAGTGTCCTCTATACCTCGGAATAATGGACCGATTGACTTACTACCACATCACTTGTGAGGGAGGCTTTTTTATGGACATTTGCATATGTTAATAGCTTTTCTGTGGCTTTCTCACCGACAGACAGCCACCATGGATTGTGAGTTTCACAGGTTTCTGAGACTAGCTGAAAAAAAGGCAGGCAAGGCCGGTAAAGCTTGTCCAAGAACATACGGCTTGTCTGATATGTACGTCGAGTATTTATCCTTTATAGGCCTATGTGGCACCAATAACCTGGCTCCATTTTTTTTCCATGTACTTTCATGAAACAGCTCAGTGAATGACGAGTCTCCATATTATGAAGTAGTCCATTTCCATTGGGCTACCACTACAAGATACTTAATCGTAGACTGGGAACGTGCGCGCTCCTTCACAAAGATCAAGCAATTAGCATGATATGAACCAACATGGCGCAGCAACCTCGTACTCATTGTGAAAGAGCTAGGTCGGCCTATTTTCGTTGATGTATTGCATTGACCAAGCCCAATTTTAACTGCAGGTTAGGCCTAAGTGTGTAACCCATTTTGTGTAAAAAAAATATAACCGAGGCATTTTTTTAGAGCGCTTTGGGATATCATGGTGAAATTATCAACGGACCAAGTAGGTACATTTATGTGAGATTAGTGATGAGGATGAATTTGACATGCAGGCCTACCGGCGCCGCGTGTTCAGGCGGATCGTTCAGGCCTGGAGCTCCATGGTTTGGGTCATTGTACGGGGGCGGCGCATCATAGCCCTGTGCTGGTTGGGGCGGGGCATCGCCCTGTGCAGGTTGGGGCTGGGTGGGCGGAGAGTTGGCCCCATCATCAGCATCAGCCTCATTCTGGAACTCTTTATATTCTGCAATCAAAAAGATTATTAGACCAAAAATAAACGACACTTCTTAGATGGTCGTGTACAAATTATGTGGCGTCGTGATGAATAGGTTTTGGTTTTTTTCCTGAACAAATTGCACTTGTTCCCATTGCCACGACTAAGGTAATAAATCATACATTTTGAATTCCGTACATGTAAATATACCATACCTGTCGACTTGGTGGTTTCTAAAGGTTCAACCTTGCTTATTGCTCAAATTCGGAGAAGTAAGAAAAAAAACACGCTATCATAGCCTACATTTTGAATTAATATACCACACCTGTCGACATGGTGGTTAAAGCATACGTGGCGGAAGGAACCTTGCTCATAATTGTTCAAATTCGGAAAATAAAGTAAATAACAAATATAAAATCATACATTTTGAATACATAAAAATGTCATACCTGTTGACATGATGGTTAAATAAGCGTGGATTAGGAAGCAAAATATATTACACATTGCTCAAAATCGGAGAAAAACGTAACAATATACAACATCATACATTTTGAATAAATATGTGACCGATTCCACAAAAAAGGTATTAGGTCGCGCTGAGCATTATTGTGTAATGGCCCGCTCAACATTGAGAGGGTGAAAAATGTGATTTTCATTTTTGTCATGAAGACATCTTTAATATCCACAGTTCCAGGTTTCATTCACAGAAATGTTGATTTTGATGAACAAAGTGGGGAAAAACAACCATTTTGTGTGCACCGTTCTGTTGTTCGACAACAACTCCAGCTATTTCAAAGCCTGTTTTCTCAGTTGTGTAATTTGAACTCCAAGGGAGTAATTAATATGCAAATGCGTCATATCTCCAGAACGGGAGGGCCTATGGAGCTCAATTATATACACCAAATGAAGGCTTTCTGTTGGAGTTCCGATATTATAGGAATGCGAAATCGCTTGGAAAATAAGCGGGGTTCAACCTCGTCCCCAGGGTGTCGAGCAGTACGCGCCCACCACTACCTGCTCTCTCACCCTGGTATTGGATCATTTGCATGTGCAAGATTTTTGCAGACGTATGCAAATGAGGAACAGTCTGGTGCCTGGATATGCGTTACACATTAGCGTTTGTTTTTGTATGCGGTGTCTGGGGTAAAAACAGAGTCGATTCGTAGCAGCGCGAGCACGGCGTGATCGAGTTACGAAAACACGATTTTTGAAATCAAACTGTTACGATCTTATCAAGACAACACGCAGTATCATATTTCATATTAATATGAGCAAATTGGAAAGGAAATTAGTATTTTCGAGGAGGCGTGGACGAATGATCGCGAAAACACGTACTGCACGTTGTGAATATATAGCACCAAGTACACGATAAAAATCCATTACTAGCCAATTGCGGTATCCAATCAGGATACAGGAAGAAAGCTTCCTATCCAGGGTTTACTATTGGAAACGCGGTTGGAAATAAAGTAAGCACTGGGGACGAGGTTGAGCGGGGTTCCTTTTTGCTATGACGCCGTGCGGTGTCTTGCGTGCGGAGGGATTGTCCCCGATGAGAAACCATTATTTTGTGTGTTGAACACGATGGGAAATTTGCATACATGCTTGGGGATGGAACACCTCAATGTCAGGGAGTGACAGCCAACCTGAAATGGAACGGAATTGTGGATTTTGGGTGATTAAAGTTCCAGGAAGGCAGGCACGGCAGAATGTGCAGTCACTACTCCATTTATGATCGAGACATTAAAGGGGCACTAGGTCCTGAAATCCCCGAAAATTTTATGTTTTGGATTGTTTACTCAGCCTATTTCAAACATCTGGTTGAAAGGAAACCAACCTAATGTCTTCGTTCCCGAGAAAAGACGAAACTAAACCCGCTTGTTTACATCGGACATGACGGAGTACGAATACGTTTTTTCGTGTCGTTCTCAGTGTATGTACGCTATACACGTTGTGTGTCTCGGGAATTGAACAGCGCGCGGTGACCAATCACCAATGCAAACAACTATTGTGGTTTCTTCAACTTCCGCAAAAGGCGAACACAATACGCGCACGAATGAAATCACAACTAGCATACAAACAGCTCGAATTTATGGGGTCGCAAAAGTGGACCCCGAAATTCGTTCTCGCGCGCATAATACAGGAATAACACCAAAAAAAACGCCCAGTTTTGAAAGGATAGTTGTGTGGATGTTTATATCCTACTTTTAAATGTTATTTCCGATTATCATCATCTCGTTTAAAGCGCGTTTTGTAGCCCAATTGGACTCTTCCAGGACCTAGTATCCCTTTAAGGCTAGACTGACACTGGGGGCGTTTTTCTGTTTTCCTAGCAATTTTGAATAAACAATGAAAAAGTCACTGATTGGTGTCCAGCTTCATCCATCTTTAATGAGTGGACGGGCCCCATGATCCCTAGAATCAAAGTCGGGCAGACCACCACAAGTTACATCAAGGGCTTTCCAACCATGTATAAACACAATATCACTTTTTGCGACATACACCTCTTTTTGTGGAGCCGTTCACCCATCCTGTAGACGTGGAGAAAGGAAAACAGATTAAATTGCTCAATTCGGGGAATAAAGTAATAAACTACATTATACGTGAATACAACATACCATACCTGTCGACATGATGGTTAAAGCGTTGAGGTCGACAAACAGATTCAACCCAACTTTTGCTCAGTGCTCGGCAAATTCGGAGAACAGATTTTTTTTGCGTGAGCTTGTATACCGACGAGAAACTGAAATCGACACGACCGTTCATAACAAAGCCCAATCGTTCCGCATGCATGACCATGTCTAGCTAGCTGTACGCGCACGCGTAAACGACGAGGTCAAAATTAATGCGAAAGTAAGAATGTCACGGTCAAGGTGCCAAAGTTTACTAAACCACGGTTTCACTAGCAAATCGGCTGCATGCCTTCTTCGGTATCTCTAATTATCTTCGAAATCTTGAACCAAACGAAAATACCTGTACCCAAAATCACAACGCAGACGATTCCATTGTTTTGTGGCAGGAAACTGACATTATGAGCCAAGGTGCCCCATCAATATCTTCCAGCCTAGCTAATATGTTGATGCGGCCGAATTAGTCTAGTAAACTAGTTTACCAAACCACGAATTCGTCGGCGTTTCGACTTCAACCCTGGCTGCGCGCACCCAGAAACCATGATCCCTATAGATACAATTTTTATTGCGCAGAACATTCTTAAACAATTAACATTCTTGAACACTTAACAGTAAATGTTGCATATTAGTTAAGCACAGAAATAGCAGACAGATTGTAAACAAGTAATCATTAGGGCGTCCTCTGTCGATCCCTGTGTTGTTGCTAGAAAAGTCTGAATAAAGAACCGCACTGGTGTTTTCTTGTACCCTCCAAATTACTGTTCTCCCTATGTACCTTTTGCCTAGTACGCCGGGTCACGCAACAGTAAACAAGATGGCGGCTCCATGTCGTCTCCCAGGAAGCATTGGGCAATTGGCCCAGTACCGACCAGTATCGGGCTTGTACCGGCAGTCATAGGACCACTATGGGCCAGTTACCTAATGTTTGTTGGCCTATTGGTCTAAATAATGGAGTTCAGGGTACAGCTTGTCAGTGAATAGGCCCGAAATTGTCGGCCAAATCACAATTTGTATGCCCTCAAATTATCCAGTATGAGAGCATTTTAAGGGCCATGAAATTTAAAAGAGGGTTTGTAAAAAGGTTGGAAGCTATGGAGAGATGAATTAGGCCCTAAATGACTCTACTTTGCAATTATGGATCGTATGCGTCCCTTTTCAAAATGGCGATGGGCTTCAGGAATACCTTTAGGGGTGATCATCTTTGGATGGAATTTTCTCCAAACGTCATTGGTTTTTAACCCCAAACAAATTGAACGGGAAATTTAAGATGATAAAATAAGATTTAATATTATGTGTACGTATCTCAAACACCTTGGAGAGTTGTATTAATAAGGGAATAAATGTGTGCTCTGGAGGTTTTTATCACTCTGTTTAATACCACTTAGAGTCTGGGTGCTGATAATTACCCGAGCCGGAGGCGAGGGTAATTATCAGCACCCAGACTCTAAGTGGTCTTAAACAGAGTGATAAATACCGACGGAGCACATATTTATTCCCATTCATAAATACCTTTTCGGTGAGAAAAAATCATATAATTCGTTCAAAACATCCCGATTTTGTTCAACAAATTCACTTTATGCTTTTTGAAACATCCCTCTTGCAAAATAATGGAGTGTTCAGCTGGCGAGTAAGATGTAAACAACCCTTTTATGGAGATTGACGCGCGCGTATCATGTTCTGCGCGATGTCGCGCAGAACGCACCTGGCGCGTTGCGTTTTGAATTTAGAACTATAAAATTCTGACTCCCTTGTAGTGTTGCGCATGCCTACGTGAGGATTGTGAACGTTCAACCAATGAAACGATAAGAGGCACTGGATTTTTAGGAGTCCACATTTTATTGTGACACTGAAAAAGTGTTTAAGACCAGCTAGCCATGTCTTTATCATCCGTTTAAGACCGGCCACGTGACGGGCTCTCGACCAATAGGAATAGCTAAACTGTCTGAGGTATTTATGAATAAGGAAGAAATGTGTGTTTGGGAGGTACTCTGTTTAAGACCAGTTGGGGACGGAATGGGTAATTATTACCTATCAGTCGACTAGACAGAGCTCGGGCTAACTTTAGTCGAACTATGGTTAACCGGTCAGCAACAGGTCTAATAACACGAGCTTGCCCCATGTTTTTTATCATCCGCTTCAGGCCAGTCGCGAGACGGGCTCTCGACCAATAGGAATCGGTAAACTGTATTAGGTATTAATGAATAAGGCCAAAAAAAGTCTCCGGTTTCTGGTATGCGCGCGCGTCACCGTAGCCTCATGCGCGTCGGCAAAATGAAAAGTAGTTTTTTTTTCAATGAAAGATGATGTCTCAAAACCAGGTTACGATCGAGTTTAAGCTTTATATGGCCTCTTTGGACTCCCATGTATTTGCACTTAGTTTAGTCCCGCACCATTTGCAGTCATCAGCCGACATTTTGAAGAAGAACAAAAACGGTAAAAAGAAAGCTGCGTCACCGCACCACTTTGGGGGCAAGCTAGCTCCATACCAGAAACCGGAGACTTTTTTGGGCCTAAGGGAATAAATGTGTGCTTTTGAGGTTTTAATCACACTGTTTAAGGCCGCTTGGAGTCTGGCTGCTGATAACTACCCAAGCCGAACATATTTATTCCCATTCATAAATACCTTTTCGGTAAAAAACAAAAATCTAAACTTTTCTGTCAAAAACCCCGATTTTGTTCAACAAGTTCACTTCATGTCTTTTTAAACACCCCTCTAGCTAAATAATGGATCGTCCAGCTCGCGAATAAGATGTAAACACCCCTTTTATGGAGATTGGCGCGCGCGTCGAGCGTAATGCGCGATGTCGCGCAGAATGCACCAGGGGCGTTGCGTTGTGAATTTAGGACAGTCAAATACCGCCTATGAAACAAATCCATGTGTTATTGTAGTATGTGGAAAAGAGCAGTACAAAGAAAGTTTGTTGACAAGGTATTTTTGCATTACAACGCTAGTAAAGCGCGAATTTATTGAAGCGCATGTACTTCCACCTTAATGTACACAGTCAATAGGACTTCGTACGGAACTATATACAGTATAGAAATCGCAGTATAACTACCCCAAAACCAGACCAGGTAGTTAAAAGTCAACAGCCTCATCATACAAAAATAGTACTTCCACAAAAATATAAACCTCAATGCTCCAATTTCAAAATGGTGCAAATGCTACAAAGAAAGCATGTATGCGTTATCAATTTGAAGCTTAAATCTACACATGCATTTTTATTAAGTACTGGTAGCCGTGTTAGTATTAAAGACAGTAATAAATGAAAACGTTGTATAGCACTTTTGTAACTAACTTAGGTAAAACTCTGCATGAGCTTTCGTACCAATAACTACTTTATCAGATGCAATCAAGAAAAACCTCACCAGGCAATGTTTATATACTGTACAATGTATTGTATGTAACCTTCATTGCACCTGATGAAGTAGTAGTTGCAACATAAGCTCCTACACAGTTTCACTGTAGTCATTAAAGTGCTATATATATATCCCCATGTAATGTATTGAAAGGTATATTTCATTTTTTATGTTCAACTGATCGGTTAAAACTCTTCCGAACATAACAATTCCAGTGTATAAATACACAAAATCAATGAGTAATCCATCACCAAAGCCCGATTCTTAAGCTTTGTTTTAGTACAAGAATCATTCAAATCACTCTTGTACCGGAATTTTCAAGTTCTCTCCAAGGATCACAAAAAAGGTAAGTGTTCTTTCAGCAAAACGAAAACAATGGACCGATCCAGTAAGCTCCGCCCAGTGCGCACGTGGGCAAATTAACACGTGCTCCTCTCAATGCCACACTGCATTTTCCTTCCGCGCGCATCGTACGCGCGTGCACGCATGTCGGACTTCAGTGCACGCACGTCAGACATAAATCACGGCTGTGATTGGTCAGAACACCATGAGGCGATGCCTACTGGATCAGTCCATTCACATAGGAATGTACGTGAATTGTTTTCGTTTTGCTGAAAGAACACTTTTACCTTTGTTGTGATCCGTGGACAGAAGTTTGAAACGGTGTTAGTGTTGAACATTCCGTAAGGTAAAAAAGTACATGAGTGATTCCAATGATTCTTGTACTAAAAGAAAGCTTATGAAATGGGCTTTCATATCCTAGATTTTGAATTTGCTACATGCACAACTTCACTAAAACAATAGTCCCGACATTTGGTTTTTTTTTTACTCACCCTGTCCATAAAAAAAGCCTTACGTACGGTACAGCAATAGATACTGAGTAAAATACTGAACAATTTGCAACTTAATCCTGTAATTATGCCAAATATTGAATATAACACCGATTATAATAGTAGAATTAAATAACGAATATATACTTTATTCAGACCAGGAAATTGTCACGTAATGGTTGACCATAGTTGTAATAGTCTTACAATAGTTGTTTGTCATTAATGCATTGATTCAATGTCCTTTTATTTCTAAAGTATAGAGGGCTCTAATGGGAAATAAGTTGTAACTTTTAAACTATTTCAGCATACCCTGGTCAAATAATAGAAGAATAAAAAACTAGTACTGAATATATTCATGATAGTCTTAGAGTAGAAAAATACTTTCTTTCTTAAAAACAATAAAACAAAATATGCGTACGATCAGTACGCATATTTTCTGATTTTTGTGCACGGATAAGTGTGTGCTAAAATTATAGAAATTGTATTCCACGGCAAACATAAATTCCGTTGCATGGTCACATGATCGGTGGCTCAGACCAATTAGATGACGAGGATTTATGCAGGTGTTCTACAAATAGTAAATGTTTCCCATTCGTGCAATGGGAAGAATAATTACATTCGGTGACAGATATTGCACTCCATCTGTCACCTCATGAAATTATTCTTACCATTGCACTCATAAACATTGACAGCATTATTTTTAAAAGCCATTTTAAAAGCCATTTGATCAAAACAGTTAAAACACTCTGTATATCCGCCAGTGGCACATAACATCAATAATCGTTTGGACAGTTTTACCGTCACTTTGCCGACAACCACTTCGCCGACAACTTGGGCGAAGTGCCAATTCGGCAAAGTGGTAATCCGGCGAAGTGGTAATTCGGCGAAGTGGTTGTCGGCGAAGTGGAAATTCGGCGAAGTGACCGACACCCAATAGTTTATCTTTTTGTGCGGGGGTTAATACAATGTAATTATCTGTATATATGTTCAAACAGTTTATATCGACAGAAGCAATTTTTTTTTATTTTCTAAAGAGTACAAAAGTTTAAAATGTAATATTTTTATCTACAGCAACATTAAAAGTAGAAACGATTACCACAGATTTACATACCCCAAAACTGAATGCTCCCCCGCTCCCCCACTCCCCACTTTGAAACATAACTGTCCCCTCCCCCTATTTTCAGCATTTTTTTGAGAGACTGGACATAACAAACATAGGCCTACTTAAAAAAAAACAGAGAAAAGAAAAAGAAAACTGGACTTTTCAAAATACCTCCAAGGCCTTTACAAATTTTAAAAAGAAATAAAAAAGTTCACAGAAAAAAAGGAAATAAACATATTTTTCCACCCTCAACTCTCACAAGATCTCCTTTGTCATCAGAACACATCCTCACCCGTAGTATTCACTGGTAACAACACTAGCCTCACCCGCGTACACTACCACAACGATAATGACAATAATGATGCTTACGACAATCGAACCGATGCCAATGCCAAGACCAACGAAAGAGTAGGTCTTGGCTTGCCTGGAGGCTTCCTCGGCGCCGGCGATGTCCCCGACGAGGAACCGGTTGCGCACCTGACGAAATTACACAAACGGGATAATTGAGACTGAATGAATCGCCACCAAGGGTTTGGCACGGAGGGTTCATTTTTTCACAGTGCATTGTGGGAGATGGTCGACAAATTCGCAGCGTGGGACGTTAATTGAAATGTGTAGTTTTTTTCCCCGTCATAGTTTCGTAAGCGTATGACTTGAGAATACATTTGCCCTTTTCTTTTTCTTTTCATCAATATGGTGTTGTTTGGTAAGGCGGCAGAAAGCTATACCCGAATTTATAACAAATTAGCTCAAGTTGTCTACTGGCACTCATTCAATGGGCCGTGTTTTGTCGATGGTAAGATTGACTCTCAATGGCAAACTCTTGGCGCACTGCATTGCAAATCGCCCGAATACTTCTGGATGTGATGC
>JASAOE010000266.1:0-25000 GCA_029964075.1 Patiria pectinifera
ATTGATGTGATCAATAAAAGAATCGTTTACTGACTTGCAAGTTTTTATTTTCAAATGCCTCGAATGAAGAGTTTTTGTATGACGAACCGTAGAACATCAAAGTACAGCGAGCGACTTCTAATGGATACTTTTATTGAAACATGTTACTGTAAGTCCAGTGTGCAATTGTCTTTCGTTTGTGCAATTTCTTTATCTGAACCACAGCTTCTTTACTGATTGTTAGATACTTATAAGGAATCAGCGTTGACCAATACGTTGGGAAAAATTGTGTACACTAAGTTTTGGTGAGAAAAAATTATCAGGTTTTTACATTCAAATGTAAAAATAAGTTACATCTGGTGAACCATTCGAAAATTGGTTTTGATTTTCCCATCTTACTATAGTCACCGCTAAGCTTAAGCCACATCATGGCGAGAGGCGTCCGTGCGTTGCCAAGCATAACGCGTAGGATGGGATATCTCATTTCCAAGATGTAACTGTAGTCGATCCGTTTCGCTCACGTCTTCAGAGACATGACAGATGAGCCGTGCTGATGGAGCATGTGATTGCAATCAGCCTGGCTCGTCATGTTGCTCACATCAGTAATGTTCACGAACCAATCAACGTTCAGTTCAGCGTGTCGTGTATGTACGAACGTTCCTATTGGATTGCAGGAGTCTGGTTTTTCGGATTCCAGCCAATCAGCAACGGTTTCACGCCGCTTGATTTTTTCCCCTTATTTTCTTATTTTTGTTTTAAACTGAAAAATTAACTGGATTCATTTTACCGAAGCAAGGGTGAAACTGCAACTTCCCAAAATTGGGTGGTTCTTTACCCAATTGTTTGGGTTAGAATTTCTGTTAAATTCCAACAAAACATTTTGGTCTTGTATGACCACAAGTTTTGTTGGAATTTAACAAAAATCCTAACCCAAACAAATGGGTAAAAGACAACCCAATTTTGGGTAGTTGCAGTTTTGAACCTTCCTTGGGTAAAACTGACCCAGGCAATTTTTCAGTCCACTTGTCTGCCATTGGGCAATGTGAAGAAATTACAGTTTTAAATGTGGGAGTAAAACCACAGAATACCCACGGAATCAGGCAGGGACTGAAAACCAAATTGGCCCAGGCGGGATTCGAACCTAGGTCACAGCGGTGCAAGGCGAGGAACGTACAAGTACGTCAACCTGACCACGTCTCTTATTCTATTAGTATTTTATGCCATTTTTTTTCTACAGATATTTCTGGCAAAGATGGTGTCTCACTTGGTGGCGCTGTTTACGTGTCTGTCATTGGTAGTGTTAGTGTCAGACACAGATGCCCAGTGTTATTATTATGGTAAGTTAAACTATTTCACAAAAGATGACATAGGCTAAAGCAACCTCAATCCCAGCTCTATCCCAAACCGATGCCGTGTTATACAGGGTGACCCAAAAAATTGCAATCCTGAAATTGCCTTTTTCAGAAACGGGATCAGTGATTTTCAATGTTTTGGATATCAGATAACAAGAGTTGTTTTCCTTTCAAATGCTGAAAAATATCATGAAAACAGCACATTGGGTACTTTTTGTTGCTGAAAAAATGCCAATCATGTAACAGCAGTAAATTTGTTATCCTTTCCATAACACGGGTGCTTCAAAACAGTGAAACATAATTACTGTAAGGCCACTGTGCAAAATGTCTTTCATTTGTGCAAACTCTTTAATATTTTGACATATTCAGTCATGATGCTGAAATGGCTTAAAATATAGGATTAAAAGGATGAGACACGTGTTCAGGTGGAAAATAAAAGGTATTTCTATAAAATTCGTACTCTAATTGTCAAAATTATGTGTCGTGTTGTTTGTAAGGATTAGGACACAATGGGCTACGTGAATTTCATTCACAAATTGTTACAGTGTAAATCCCTTAACTATGGTAATGCCATTGGAATGGACCAAAAAGGAGTTGCGTTACAAGTTACGTAATTGGCATTTTCTCAGCAACCTAGAGTGCCATTTTCATGATTTTTGTTCCAGTATTTGAAAGAAACAACTCTCAGCTTTAATCGGATATCCAAAACATAAAAATTCACAGAACAGCCACGGACAGTTCATTTTCCCCAGTGAATTGTTGGAGATGGTCGACAAATTCGCAGCGCGGGACACTTGAAATTGTTAGTTTTTCCGGTCAGTAGTTTCGTAAGCGTATGATTCGAGTGTAATGTTTGCCCTTTTCTTCTCTTGTTATCAATATCGGCAGAACGCTATGCCCAGTCTTTAACAAGTTATAGCTGAAGTTGTTTACACTCGGGGCAGTGTTCTGTCGACCGTATATAAGCTTGAAATACGAACACTCTCCAATGGCAAACTCTTGGTGGCCCACTAAATTGTAAAATCGCACGAATTAACATTTCACTTGTTGGTTTCAGATGGTCCTTGTGTCTACGACAAGCATCACTACGGTATGTGGGAAATGTGGGACACTGACGATTGTGAGATGTGCTTCTGCGATGGCGATTTCGGCTACGAGTGCTGTTCAAAGTAGGTTATCACACATGCAGCGATTTTTTTTTCCCAAACGAGATCGGACAATATCAAAAGAGGGCGCCTTCTCTGCGTTATGCATATCCATGATGTCTAGAGCTTTAACAGTGAATAAGTTATACAACAAGAAATAATGGTGTTTAAATCACCGACGATTGGCAGCTGATTGGCGGACTAGGAAGTAGTCCTGACTCCTATCAGGATCAGGATCAGGTGATCCGAGTTCGAATCACAGTGAGCGTTTTTCACGTACTTCTTCTCATGTTACCTTTCAAATAACTATTAAGTGAGAAAGGAGCATTTCTCACAAGACGTAAAACCTATCTTGGGTTTGCGTTGTGGAGAACAAGGCATTACATATTCATGTGATCGACCAATCAGAAGATGGGAAACGGATGTCGTTTGGTAAAAAAGATTCGCTGCCGGAGCGGGACACGCCCTTTTATTTGCTCGAACCAAAGGATCTAACATCAAAAGCTTTCTTTTCTTTCTGTTTTGTCTTACACTCCGGGACAGGTTTTACGTTCCCACCGTCTACGACCACGAAAAATGCACCGTGATCAAAGACAAGAACACCTGCCAGACACGACTGCTTGACAAAGAGGGCAACGAATGCGAATCGCTCGTCGGAATTCTGTAAACAGCTCCCGATTGGTTGGCCACCGCGCCCACAGCTGCGCGTCCACCTGTACCTCATATCCTCTGAACGAGTTGAAATTCCAGCGGAGATATGATCTAATTTGGAATTCCTGTTGCTTTCATTTACCCTCTTCTTTTTATCCCTTTGCCTTTTGTATAATCCATGAACGGAAAGGGGCCAACCCTTTTGGGTGGAAGGGGGGGGGGGGAGGTGGTTACGATTGAATGGGAGTTTTGTGATTGTTTTTGTATAATCGATATTGATTGGCATTGCTTTTGTATGACGGCGTTTTAAGAAATACTTTCTGGGACAGGGCCAATACATTGAATTGGTGACGGTGATTGACACCGCGTCCAATCACACACGTACGGCCCAGGGAGCGTAATTTTTATTCCTAGGAGGGTTAGGGGCAATGTCATGAATAATTCATGTTTATCCATGAGAACGGACAATGACATCAACAGCATTGTTGTTAGTTACTCAACTAGTTACAATACATTAAAGCATTTTAAAGAACGGTTGTCGTCGAGCTACCACACAGTAGCCTAGTGGATAGCGAGATGAGCTATGGATACAAAGATCCCTGGTTCGAATCCACGTCGTCGCTGCTCATTTTCATCAGCTATTTTTCTTCTCCAAATTTATCACTGAGATCATTTTAAATTTAGGGGAAAATAGAACGAGAACCTAAGTCTTGCAATGATTCAAAGGAAAAACTGAATTATTCAGGACATTGCCCCTAACCCTCCTAGGGAAAAAAATTACGCGCCAAGGGATGCCATCCACATTAGTATTGGTGACAATTGGTCTTTTTCCTAAACAAGGGCGCCCTCTGGCGGTGACCGAAAGTTATCATGTTGCCTTATCATCCTCATTATTAGGACCAAAATTATTTAAAAAAAAATTAAACCCTGACCATCCTAAATTCTGTTTCATCGATAAGGTGAATTCTAATGTTTATTGTTGGTAAATGTGTTCGCCTTGTCCACTTTTTACTGCGTTGGAATAGTTAGCGGTTTTTTCAGTAGGTTCGCAACTAAATGGTTCTTGAAATATTAGGTTTGCGCAGACATGCCTACCGGTTTTTTTTATAACAAATGTTAAAATATGAGTCCACCCATCAGCTTTGTGTGACAATTAAACACACTACCAGTGGCCGAAAATGTGGAAAAATATAGATTGCTTGCACGACCGCTTAATTTGTAAGGGCATCATTCAATGATATTAAATTTGATAAATGGAGATTCTAACGAGACTAGTAATATTCAAGTAACATTTGTGAAGATTATTTATGTTTTAATTTAAAAGATTTCCGATGTTACCCGTTCCTTGTTTTTGAACCAACACGGCCGTTTACGTGGCCCTCGGTTTTTAACCAGACATGCAAAATTCAGGTGCTGAACTTAGTCGTGTATACAGCCTGTCTCAAAAAAAAATGGTACAATCAGAAAAAAAATTGGTTAAATATGAAATTTCAAAATAAGTCATTCTTACTTGGCATAATATTAAGGAACAAAGACTGTGCTTTCCAATAGTGTTTGTTTGATCTTATTTGCTTTTGTCAATTCAGAGATATAATCAATTTAGTGCGACACACCAAAATCGATTTTGTGCCACTTTTATGCATGGGCAGAGTTGTTTCGAGTACTGTGCCATGCTGTCATGAAGCTCACAAAAGATTGCAACTTGGCAAAAGAAACAAACTCGATTTGTGTGTTCCGCAGTAAACAGGAGTTATCTCTGGATTGACAAAAGCAAATGAGATGAAACAAAAAGTATTGGAAAGCCTGGTCTTTCTTCTTTAATGTGATGCTCAAAACGACTTACTTATGTTGAGATTTAATATTGAAAAAAAAAATCGTTTTCGATTGTACCACTTTTTTTGACAGGCTGTACATCAAGTAAAATATGGTAGCTTTGTGATGTGAACACATTCTTTTGGGTGACTGCTCTTATGTTCCGACACCCCTGTGTTCCGACGACCCGCACATAAGATTGTGTTACTCCCGGTTAGGGTTAGGGTTAGGGTTAGGATGAGGAATAAGAATATGTGCAGTAGGGGAAAGGGGTGTCGGAGCATTAGGGGTGTGGAAACATGGGGGTGTCGGACCATAAAGGTGTCGGAACATAGGTGTGTCGGAACATAGAGGTGTAGGCCTATAGTCTTATTTTGTGCTGTAAGATTTCCTTGTGATAAATTCTGAATACGTGTATCACGGAAGTTTTGGACGGACACCGGAAGTACGGGTTATACAAAGATGGCACCATCGGCCACTATACTTGTCAGTGAACGAAATTGCTTCAGTTCTGTCACCCCAAAAAACTACAGTGGCCGATACATCACGCCCGTACACATATAAGTATCTCCTTCCACCGGTTGGAAAGCCTAATGGTTACATTTAGTAGGATGCATATTGCCTTTTCCACGACATTCACAGATCTTGATCACATGATTTAGTTTGAATTGTTTTCTGGAAATAAAGAACAGTGGCAAATTAAAATCGATTTTTGATGACACTTCATTTTGTTGGCATCGTTCTAATCATCGACTTTCTTTAATTGTCTTGTATGTAAAATACCGTAAAAAAATTACAAAGCTTTCCTAAAACATTACTCGACTGAGGTGCTTGTTATTCTTTATTAATAATTGGCCAATTAAGAATAATGTTTTAACGACTCTTTTCTCTTGTTAATGGATTGAAAATGGATGATGCGGCACAGATTACTATCTTCCCAAAAGCACGTCATAGAAGCGAACTATTTCAGTGTTAACGTTCAGTCCTATAGTAATCTAAGTGTATTAATTGCTCAGTATATTTTCAGTTCGATAAATGGTGACTTTTGATTTTAAAAAGCAGCAAGATTTTCTTTCAGGATACACAACTTTTGATTTTAAAAAGCAGCAAGATTTTTTTCAGGATACACAGTGTAATGTGAAGGCCCATGTTGTCATGCGTAGATTAAGTAAAGGATCCTTGTATTTAGAAACACAATGAGAAAACTGACACCATTTTTCAATAAATCCATCGAAAATGTTACTATTGGCTTGAGACAAAAGAGTCATGCGCGCTCGGACTATGGAGTGTTTAGTACAAATAAATTTCCCAAAATTTACCAAATTTATTAACAAAGACATTACTTTTTGTTTGTTTTTGACCTGCAGTCTCCTCACTTCATCGGGAGACTGCAGGTGCCAACTAGTCTTGGGTGAAGTGTATTAGTTTAAGGGATCTAATGTCACAAGGTGTCACAGAAAACGTTCGTTTCACACCTTTTGTTGAATGGGTTGTAAGGTAGGAAAAATTAGCCAGCGAAATTTACACGATCGCATGGAATGCTCGGATTAAAGTCTGATATCGTCATCTCTAAGTGTAAGCAGCATTTAGACGACCATAGCAGGTATCTCAAAGCAAAAGATGTCCGCCATCGTTTGGTCTTGCAGCTCCCATTTCACGTACAGATTGACCTGTGAAATAGAAGGTAGGCGAAATCAATACACAGTCACCTATGTCAAAATGGACCTTGCAATGCCCATGCATCAGAAATGGAGTGTCATGGCCTAGCGGTTAAGAGCACCGGACTCATGCATGATCTGGTGTTTCAGAGGCAACAGAGGCGTGGGTTCGAGCCCGGGTGGACACTTTTGCACTTAAGCAAGGCATAATCCATTATTGCTTCGTCCTTCGGATGGGAGGTAAAGCTGTATAGGTCCCGTGTGTTTTGCATTGTAATGCAATGCACGTAAAAGAACCCAGTAACACTTATCGCTAAGAGAAGGGGTTTGCCACGGTGTTCCATGGCCTCCTGGTCAAACTGCCCCGCGGAGTATTTAGGAGAAGAACCAACCAAGAACCAAGACCGTGGCTTAATCATTTTAACAAAATAATGTGATGATGGACATTGGTAACCATTCCGTATAGCTCTGGGCATGGCTGATTGAAATCACATTTACGTACTTAAAAAAGCTATCCGGTTCGTTAGTGTGACGTCATCTCAACTTAGCCATGCGTACTTCACACAGTATAGCATAGCACGAATGGAACCGGAAGTTAACGCAACTTGAGTGTTTAGCCAATGGACGCTTGTAATCAGTGGTGCGTGCACGTGTACGACGTCGACGACGTCACTAACGAACCGGATAGCAGATACCAGATGACGTCATTAAATTCGGAGCTTAATTCTGAAGTATTGAAATCCTGACTTATATTTCTTTGAAACTGATGAAATTTCGGAAATACCCTCCGATCGTTCCAGCTTTCCACAATTCATTTGTATTTCATTTCAGTATATATATATATTTTTCCAGTCAACATTCTTGACTAGAAATGGTTATTGAACTTAATTTTTTGAATCGACTCGAAATGCCTCTTTAAGTTTGAATTCAATTTGTGTAAAGTCAAATTTGACTTGGTTTATCGTTCCATATACTTAACAGGTACGTAAACCTATTTAACCGAATAGATAACTGGTATATAAACAAGTTAAACAACCTCTCCAGATAATAAAACAAAAACGCAAAGAGAACTTTAGGCGTTCGATCCACGTTCGAGAAGTACACGACTAGTACAAGGTATATCTGAAGGCTTTGTGATAAAGAGAGTGGGTTAACAAAACTCAAGCACTGGCTGATAGGCTACATATCAGGCAAGTTCGATTGAAGGCCATTGGTCGACTTAGTGGTTATTCGTGACATAACTCACGACTGCGCACTACAAGCACTAGCTCACTTGAACTGTTTGAACGGATCGCCATACTGGAACCAAAGCGAAGCTGAGTCGTCACCCACATGCAGGCCGATTCCATGGTAAGATTTGACCCGGAATCTGGGTCCATTGGGCCTGACACTGTTTCAGGTCAAATTGACACTAAATTGACCCGGAACAGTGTCAGTTTGACCCGAGAATGTGTCATTTTGAGACAAAACCAGATCAAAATGACACTTGTCCGTGTCAAACTGACACGTAAAAAAATGGTCAAATTGACATAGTTTAACTCATTTTCCGGGTCATATTCACCAGAGAAAGTGTCATGGTCGTCCGGAATTGTGTCATTTTTACCTGGAAAAGTGTATGGCCCAATAGGACCCGGATTCCGGGTCAATAGATGACCCGGGACATTTCATAATGCAGATAATTATGAGAACCCAGCTTGGCAGATCTACCTATTTTTTTAACCCAACGTATATAGGACCCAATTTAATCCTACCGTTGGGTACTCAGGTTTCACAAACAGCTGCGCCTTGTACACGTTCTTGACCCCAGGTGCCAGCGGGCAGTGGATACCGGTGGTTTTGCAGGCGTCGGTGAACGCCGTGGGATAGGGCACGGACACTCCACCGATGATACCGTGGACCACGGTCGTGGCACTGGATGCGGTGGTGGCTCCCGCTGGTCGGAAAAAAAGGAGAAAATTAAAAAAAAAATAAAAAATTATATCTGCGTTCCCCTTGCTCTTCAACAAATTCGAGGTTACTTTTCAACTTGTGGGTTTTAATCCAACGTTCGCTAGTACCCCCCGCCCAGCAAACAGGGCGCTGGTAAGGGCTGATGCAACCTCGTCCCCAGGGTGTCGAGCAATACGCGCCCACCACTAGCTGCTCTCTCACCCTGGTATTGGATCATTTGCATGTGCAAGATTTTTGCACACGTATGCAAATGAGGAATAGTGTGGTGCCTTGGATATGCTTTACATTAGCGTTTGTTTTTGTATGCGGTGTCTGGGGTAAAAACAGAGTCAATTCGTCGCAGCACGAGCACGGCGTGAGTTACGAAAACACGATTTTTAAAAATTAAACTGTTACGATCTTATCGAGACAACATGCAGTATCACATTTCATATTAATATGAACAAACTGGAAAGGAAATTAGTATTTTCGAGAAGGCGTGGACGAATGATCGCGAAAACACGTACTGCACGTTGTGAATAATAACACCAAGTACACGATAAAAATCCATTACTGGCCAATTGCGGTATCGAATCAGGATACAGGAAGAAAGTTTCCTATCCAGGGTTTACTATTGGAAACGAGGTTGGAAATAAAGTAAGCACTGGGGACGAGGTTGGGGCTGATGAGCTTCACAGAATCTTGTTAAGGAAGTATAGATTGACCTTTGCATGCAGCTTGCGCGCGCTACGCATGATGGGCACCGGAAGCTAGTTTGTGTGACGCGTTCTACGTCACAGGTCACGCAAATCTATCCAATAAGAGCTCAAATGACGTCATCCCTGACCAGCGTCCTGTTTGCAGGGTGGGGGTACGAGCGAAAATCCAACCAAAAAAACTCCTCCTCCTTTTTTTTTGGGGGGGGGTCGTCTGCAAACCTCTGAAAAAAAGCACTTGTTCATGCCACAAACAGATACGCTTTTAGAGAAGAGTGGCTCCCGGGCCGTGCATTATCATGGAGTGTCACGACCCAGCGGTTACGAGCACCGGACTCAAGTTATGGTGTTTCGGATCAGCAGGGTGTGGGTTCGAGTCCCGGTCTTGGCACTTGTGTCCTTAAGCAAGACACTTAACCATTATTGCTTCGTCCTACGGATGGGACGTAAAGCCGATGTAGGTCCCGTGCGTTGTGTAATGCACGTAACAATTATCGCTAAGAGAAGGGATTTGCCACGGTGTTTCTGGCAGTGGCTGCTTTAAAGCTATAGTCCATCATTTGTAATTAGTGCATTTTGTTCGTTTGAAGCAACAAAAGTGTTCAAAATCTAATGAAGGATACTGAGCAACTAACCTGATGAAGTTTCAGCTAAGCTTCAGCTGTACATCCGTGATCCGACGAATTATAACAACCGCGCGCGCGTGTGCGTCGTTCAAATGCGCGCGCGCTGCGCCGAATAACAAAAAAACTACTAATTTAATTTTTTTTACGGTGCTTCTTAAGAATCACCGTTGGAAATGCCTTCTTCGTTGATTTCTTCAAATGACAGCATTTTCAACAGTAATTACGCCAGTTACTTTTCGGATAGCTGCAAATGATGGACTATAGCTTTAAGCGCCTTGTAAACCCTTATAAGGTGCTACATAAAATGGGTCTCATGTGTCAAATACTTCATTGACCTGACTGTAAAATAAAGTCAAATGCATTAGCGCCTCGAGTATCTAATTGTTAAGTGCGCTTTATGAGACTCCAGTATTATTATAGAACGGAATTGATGTCTGGCAGTAAATAATTCGAAATTTGTAAAAGTATTAATTAAATGACAAAACATACGCCGATGTCTCATTCAAAAGTGAATAACTTTTGTATTGCTAGAAAAAAAAGCAATTTGGAAAAAAAAAATTGGGAGGAATCTAAACTCGAAAATAGAATGTTGAATGGAACTTTGAATGCTTTGTAGATTAATACTAATTCGAGCACATATTGGCCCGATTTTCTAGAGCTCTGCCAAGCACATGTCAAGAACGATAAACATCGCATGAAAATTTTGCCGGCAGGTGTAATTGTTGATTTTACTAGATTTAATGTTGGGTTTTTGCCCTCCTGTGACGTATTTTACTCAGCCGTTATGTTAAGGTCGGAGCAATCAATGATGAACCCTCGGACCTATTAGATGGTACTTTGATACGAGGTCAAATTAACTATCATGTGATAACAGTTACACATAGAGCCGGCTGGTGTCAGGGTTGAGTCATTATAAATTGGTTTACCTAAATTGCGGGCTTTGTTAGTACAAGTTGACTTTTTTCATAAAAAGGAGTTTGAGACTTACCGTTCAAAGTGAAGGTTATTGCTACGCTAACATTGGTTCCCCTCTTGAACTGGCAAGGGAACTTCGGACAGGGCATGATATCGACTTCACTCACGGTAGCATCTTGCGTCACACCCTCTGTAAAGCAATATTAAATAATAATAATAATAATAAAAACATTGAGAATTGCACACCATGGGTGAAGACCACTCAATAATTGAGTGCTACTCCTTAATTTTCGTGGAGATTTCTCAAACGGGTTGTCATTATTTTCAACGGTCGTGCACTGCATTTTGAGCCTGTTTGAAAAGTGTGATTCGGGATGAAATACCTCCATGGTACACTGCCAAAACCGGAGTGTTAATTTAACACCATTTGGTATCTATAGAGGACCATCTGGTGTTAAATTTTACTGGTGTTGTCCTATATAGATACCAAATGGTGTTAAATTAACACTACAGTTTTTACAGTGTAAAGGGGTCGATGACACATCGTAGCAAATTACGATGCTTGCTGTGCGATTTCAAAAAAAATCGTGGGCCTTTGCTTCGTAATTTTAGCAAAGCATTGAAGTTACGATAAGTGTTTGGGTCACTTGTCTTTTGAACGTCTGTTTCATGATATTATAATTGAAGAAACAAGCTTAGTCCGAGTCCCATTAGAATTAAACGTAATATGTGAAATCCTTCAAAGCACCTCTAACTCTGTTAATCTAGCACAACTTCACTACGTGTCACAATGGTCCTTCGCCACGAACACTGCTGTATTATTACATACGTTCACATTGTCCATAACTACAAATTAAAAGATATTTATCGAAGTAAGTATTTAATCTACTTACTGCACGGTAGGGGGTTGACCTTTTGACCACTGGCCAGATAAAAACTCAAAACTGCAGAAAGCAGAAAGAGTTTGAACATCGTTGACGACGACATGTTCCTCCGGGCAACCGATTTGGTTTCTTCCACAAAATAATTTGGGCAAATTTTTTTGGGCGGCGTGTACTGCCACTGAAAGCCGACAATCAGTGATAGCCAGATCACGAGACAAGTCAAGTGACGAAGGCTATTGCTTGACATTCTACCCAAGGTCCAGAGGACAACTTTGCACAAAGTTTATTTAGGACAATTATCTCTGTTTTAAGTACCAAAAGCAAACAGTAGCTCTTTTGATACTCGTAATAAATAATCTGATGTGTTCTATAGAAACAGGTGATCCGCGGATAACACGTGTCGCCTTTTTATTTTTCGCGGTCGATCCCTATATGTTTTGTGTTCTTATTCTTGTAGAAGCTGTTCATTTTCAGTTAAAGAATTGATTGGCTCCTGGAATGTATTAGTTTCTATAAAACAATTGCATTTTCACAATTTTCTCCATCTCGAGTTATGACCTGAATTGAACCCTGGATGACCTTTGACATTACACCTGCAAAACAACACATCAACATCCCTAAAGCTTTATTCTCAGTAACATTAGTGAACACCTTTTCTAATATGAAACAACAGCATTATCCATTATGAGTTATGACCTCAATTGACCCCTGGATGACCTTTGGCATTACACCATTAAAACTAATCATCATCAACCCTAGATCTTTTCTAAGCAACGTTAGTGAACACTTATTCATTTCTGTCGGGGAAAAAAACACATTTTGTGATTTTTAACGACCTCAAAACTAATGACCCTTAGACGACGTTTGACTTTCAATTTCTGAATCCAAGAATCACTGCCGATCCAACTTGAAGTTACATTAAAATTTATCAAATTCATTTTACAAGGAAACATTGGAAGCATATTTGAATGACCTCTAACTTGAACCTCTACATGACCTTTGACCTCAGTAATCCGGTGACGAATTAGGTCATCCCACCCAAGGGTCACTGCATCCAAGTTTCATCAATTCCATGAAATCACGTGGAAGTTATACAGTTTTTTTCCACAAAAACTTATACGGGGATACGGCCATACAGAATTTAGGGACTAGGCGACACAAAAAAATCCGACCTTTATTGATGTCGTTTACTAAAAGAAAACCGCTTCCGGCTAAACATGCTTAATATCCACTGCCGTTTCCAGAACTGTACACTGTAGTTTAAGGAAGTAGAGTATACCTTGAGTAATCTACTTACTGCACGGCAGGGCTTTGACCTTTTGCCCGCTGGCCAGATAAAAGCTCAAAACTGTGAAAAGTAGAACGAGTTTGAACATCGTGGACGACATGTTTCGCGGGACTACCAATATTTTCTTGTCCTCAATTTAAATGTGCTCATTGTTGCAGCGTTTACTCACACTGACATGACTGAAAATGAAAGCAGACGATCAATGATAATAATAGCTCGATCACGAGACGAGTCAGGTGACGGAAATGGAGAACTATGACCCCATTTCGCGCAGGAAACAGTAATGTGTGTACGTGTGCAGCTAGCTATCACATACTATGGCGTGTCAAACGTTGCACAATTCAATGTTTTTCAATTATAATATATTCATTTATTTATATATTTATTCCATTTCTTTGCCCAGGGTATGCCCAAACAGTTTAAAACTGGTTTCCATTAGGGCCCTGCATACAATAAATAATGACTACAAACATGTATAATTATACAATACATTACAAATACAATAAAATTCAATATAGTGAGATAAAACATTATTTGAATAATGCATAGGTGTTAAGCAAATATTATAAATACAATATGTTTTTAAACTATTATAACTACATGTACAGTATGAATGCTTTACTATAAAGTTGATTCAGTGAACACGAAAAATTTGGATCTATCTTGTAACATCAAGAATAGAAAAAAATATTGCTGTAACTATATTCGCTGATTACGGGAGGGGCGAAAACCCCGCGAAAACCCTTTTGGGAGAAAACACGGGGAAATTCCCATCCGGCTCCTTATTATCTTCTTATTATTATCGCAACCAAGTTTGTTTACTCCGTAGATCAGCACATATCTAGATTTGTATAATCAGAGAAGACAGCGGCAAATACACAAATAATTATATAAGTTCGATTGTCAATATTTGTGTGTGATGGTTTTTACTGCGATGTGTGCAATGTTTAACAGTGTTGCATCGTGTGCTTGGATAATGTAATTTCATTGGTCTAGAGCGCGCGAGTGGAACTGCGTATATAGTAAACGCACGCATAGCGCATACGTAAAGACCATTATCATCATGTTGCGGCCATCTTGATTTTGTTGCCATTAAAATCAACGTTCGTGAGGCTGGAAGGAAAAATAGTATGTTTCCTTTTTGTACCAAAAAACAAAACATGACTGAAATATTGGCAGCATGATAAAGGTATATAGACCATATATATATAGAGAATAAAACAGACTAACGGCATTAATTTTTGAGCGGTAGGCGAGTATAAGTGTACCTTGTCGCGCTTCAAGATGTAAATACGTGGGTTTTGTGATTTTTGTAGAGATACCGAGTTGAATTAATTTCGATTTGAGTCAAATCTACCCTAATAATTACTACCCAAAGTCCAGAGGATAACTTTGAACAAAGTTATTTTAGGAGACCTTTCTATGGTGTATCTCTGTTTGAAGTGGCCAAAAGCAAACAAAAGATCTTTTGATACTCGCAATAAATCATCTGAAAATGTGTTCTATAAAAAAAAAACCAATATCTTTGTTCCAGCTGTTCTAGTGACAAAGTCATAAGTTCAGGGTGCATTAGACTACGATCTGTATAAAACAATATTAGGGATAACAGTCAGCTATGATACTGTGTTCACAATCTCATTTTTTTTTTGTAATCATGTCTTTGGTGAATTTGTGTACAATCTAATGATAATTTTTTTATGGTTAAAATTGTTGGGTTTTATTTACCGAGATGAAATGTCCTAACTTTTGAACTCCTGACCAGACTGATAAATACAAGACCCGATTTCTTTGCAAAATTACGCCCTCAACGGCAGCGATATTAACATTATATTCATAAATACTTGAGACAGTTTACGCATTCCTATTGGTCGACAGCCGGTCACGTGGCCGGTCATAAACGGATGACAAAGACATGGCTAGCTGGTCTTTAACACTTTTCCAGTGTCACATGAAATTTGGACTCGCATGAAATCCGGTGCCTTTTAACGTTTCATAGGTTGAATGTTCACAAACTCACGTACGTATGCATGCGCAATGTACTACCAGCGAATCAGTATTTCATGGTACGAAATTCACACTTCACCAGCCCAGCTGCGTTTTTCACGACATCGCGCAGTATGCGCGACGCGCACGCCAATGTCCTTATAAGGAACCAATTTGTGGAGGGGCATTCCATATTATAGTCAGAGTGGTGTTTCGTAAAACATGGAGTAAAATTGTTGAACAAAATGGTCGGCAACGTTTATGACATGTTTTTATTTTTGAACCAAAAAGATTTTTTTGGACCGAAAAGGTATTTATGAATGGGAACAAATATGTGATCGGTCGGTATTAAACCCTCTGTTTAAGACCGGTGGGAGTCTGGTGGGTGATAATTACCCCGAGGCGAAACTACAGGAAAACAAAGGAATGTCCGTAGTAGTTATATGTAAGGTAAACATGTGTGGTGGTGGGTGTGGTGCCGTTGAGACATAAAATACAACCGCGTCACCCTCCCTGGGTTAAGAGTGGGTAATCTTTTTTTTCCGTACATGATTCGTGTCGAAAAAAAATCCCGCCGCAAAGGCGTACAGTAATGTACCTTTCACGGGAGGAGGAGGTTGCGACAAGACTGGGAATCCCCACTTTCGCCGAGTCCACGCAATCGTTCGGCGAGCTGGTAATGGAGCTGGCACGCCCAGATGCCGGGCGCAAGAAACACCTCATCTGCATCATCATTATGGAGATCAATGCCGCTGTCTACTGGCGAGCATTTCTGGGTGATATAGGTGAGTACGAATTTTGATATTTTACTGGACTTTAAGACCACCAGCGACGGTGTATGGAATAAATAAGCAAAGAAAGGTCTTTTAATAAATAGTTGTGGATAGACTTGATTGTTTAAACAATTTGGATACATTTTTTGAATTATGTGTATTTTAATGTTATTTAGCAAGCGATTTGGATATTTTTTCAGACATTCTTATATATACAAATAACTCTGAAGAAAAATTTTCCAGGGGAAGGGAGCCTTTCATTCGAAAAAGGGTTGGCATGCCTGAAACAATTAAGCACACCTGATTTCCCTATAAAATTGGTTATTTCTTGTACTGCAAACGTAACGTTGATTGCATTTTAACAAAAGATGGGTAAATTGCTAGAGGAGAAACGCGTCGTTGTATAGAACTGGTAGGAAAAACATGCAACATCAATTTAATCATACCTTCTTAGTTTAAGCTTAATTGACTATACATCAGAGGTGGCAGCAAGTCATTTTTTTTGCAAGTCCGAGTCAAGTCACAAGTCATTGTTTGCAAGTCCAAGTCAAGTCACAAGTCATTGTTTGCAAGTCCAAGTCAAGTCACAAGTCATTAGGTCCAGTCACAAGTCAAGTCACAAGTCATTAGGTCCAGTCACAGGTCATTTGGTCTAAAAACAAGTCAAGTCACAAGTATCTTTGTCCAAGAACACGTCAAGTTGCACATTATTTTGTCCAGCTGTAAAAGCTAAAAGAATTAACCTGGCGTCAACTTACGAGTTATTTTGAACATGCCTCCTTAATTCCCCTTTTTCAATGTGTTGCAATTACTATTCTTGTAGCCCTTTGTATACTTTAATAAATTTACTTTACATTGTAGAAATAAATGTTGAGATGACCGTGAAAAAAACTCCACTTACTCGATTACATGTAGTATACTAACACTTTATTGTTCAATTTTCATGTATACTAGACGCCTACCAATGGGTAAGGCTATCCGGTATTTTACATGCAATTGACAAAGGCCTGCTTTCTTTTCATGAAAGGTTCCTTTCAAAGTTTGTTCAACCAATACATTAAGCAAGAGACAATTGGTCATTGAAAACTGTAGTTTGTTGTGACAGTCTTATTGAAAACTTTTGAAACTAGTGGGAACTATTCATTTTACTGGATTCAGTCACTGAGGTCTATTTTCTGGAATGAAAAAGCTAATTAAAAGTATAATAGCTTAATTAAAGTGTATTGGGTCGCTCGAGTAGCGTCTGACTTGGGTTGGTAACAAGTCATTTTTTGCAATCCCAAGTCAAGTCACAAGTCATTGTTTGCAAGTCCAAGTCAAGTCACAAGTCAAAGCTGGTATTTACAAGTCAAGTCACAAGTCACAAAAATAGCGACTCGAGTCCGACTCAAGTCCAAGTCACATGACTCGAGTCAGCAACTCTGCTATACATTGTAATAGTAAAACACAAACAAAAATGGTTGGGAAAGAGCTAAGCGAAGATTTCCTTTCATTTTTAACACACTGTTTATAGTGTCAGTTAAAATTGTGTATCTTATCGGTTATGCTAATTTGCACCAGGTTTATACTATGGTCAAATTTCACATTAATTCGTCAAAGACTTGGACCCTGTATTTTACCATTTTACTGACCAACTCCTTTGCAACAGCAAAGGCCCTTTTTTTGTGACGTTGTAAAAAACACACACTTAATAAAGATCCTTGAAATTGGGTCTATCGTACAGCGCTACCACATAAATTGATTTTGCTATTGATTCGCTTTACAATGAATTATGATAATGGCTGCATCTGTTGCTTACAGTGCGGCGTTCGAAAAAAAGAAATTGGCTGTGCGTACATGTCCAGGAATGCCAGTGCTTTAAGTACATGAATAGAGATCACGTGATCCACCACGGGATCAGATAATCAGCCGTCCTTTTGGCGCCAATGATGGGAATTGGAACCGTACGTCATGCCGCGCATGACGGCGTAAACATAATAAGTGCAACTGGTTATAGGTTGGGGCAGACATCCAACTTGTAAAATATCATTACCAGAACAATTTCATTTATAATTTAATATGGTAATTGTGTCTGGAGTGCTGAATGGTAACATATATTATATCAACCGATAGAAACGCATAATTTTGTTTCCATTGCTTTGGTTTACCATGCCGTAATGCCGCACACGCCTTATAAGTGATTCTAAACGCTTCAAATAAATAACATCCCTTTCTTTCCTTTGTTTAATTTTCGTTGGTACATCTACTCGACCCATGTTGTTTATGGAACAATTGACAAATTATCTCGTGTTTATTAGGTAATTATCTTTCGTGGTATTTCATATTCGGTATTGCCTAAACCGGCCTGATCGATTTTTTGTTGAGAAGCCGCATTCTCTGCTTCGCATATATTTTTTTTTTTAAAGATCCTTATTAATAACTTGCATGGCCGAAATTGTCCTCTAAAAAACATGGGGGTTAAGGCCTGTGATTTCCAAAGGACATTTTCTGTGCTAATAATTCTCGTTGCTTAGGAATTCTCATCGGTCGTCCTCTAACATTGTTCTCACCCCATGATATATGTCTCCCTTTCCGGGTTATTTGTTTTCTCAAAGACAAAAAGTGAGTTGTTCCTGCAGAACAAGACATGGAGCCCATAGTGACAAACCAACCCAACCAGTCCAAGGAGCCGATTGGGGGCACTGATAACCCTCTGCATGTGCCAATGCAGCCCATACCATCACCGTATTCCGTGGTCACCAATCAACCAATGCAGCCCATACCATCGCCGTATTCCGTGGTCCCCAATCAACCAATGCAGCCCATACCATCGCCGTATTCCGTGGTCACCAATCAACCAATGCAGCCCATACCATCGCCGTATTCCGTGGTCACCAATCAACCACCAACAACGACTACTACCATCATACAAGTACGAACGAATGTTGCATAGAATAATCCAATCTGATTTTTAAAGATGTTCCATAGACGGCCTTTCCAAAAGGTTATCGGTGCTGAACGTTTTTCAAAGCAAAGGCAAATCTGACTGTTATTAAAATAACTACAAAGCCATGAGGTCAATTTTGAAATTTTTTTGTCGTGTAGACTTCCTAAGCTTGGTCTCAACCCCTATGAGTTTCATTTAACATAAGTCAGACATCACTACACAATAATTGTCAATTGATCACAACAACATTCATGGAACACTGTGGCCAAGTTCCTTGCCTGAGTCAGTTTAACGCAGTGCTATTTAAAGCTGTGTAAAATCCTGCATGTTGTTAAAAAAAAGGCTGACGTGGTTTGGAAATTGGAACCATTTTTGTTTTGGCATTAAACTGAGGTCTTGCCATGATGACTGATAGCCAGGCAAATGATTCCAATCCCAAATGCAGCCTTTTTCACAGCATGTAGGATTTTACACACCTTACCTAACACAGTACTGAAATTATATAAGGCAAGACACTTGGTCACAGTGTTTAAAAATGTTATTGTGGTCAATTGATAATTGTGTAGTGATACGTGACTGAAGTTGAATATAACTCATAGGGGTTGAGGCCAAGTCTTTGGAGTATCTGCACAACCAAAAAAATCAAAATTGACCTCATGGTTTTGTAGTTATTTCAAAAATAGTCGGACGGACACTTTTTTTGGGGGGGGGGGCATACTGTGTGGTGAATTTCTCACCAATTTTGTAGGATACGTGTCTCTTTCTCGGACTTAGTAAAGGGACACAAAGTTTGTGTGTGTGACTACTTGCGAAATGATAAATTGTGAATTATAAAGACTTTGTTGATTGGTTGCATATAACTTTATGCAACCAATCAACAAAGTCTACATATCTATGAATATTTTAAACAGTTTTTCTTTCCTTGATTTCCATTACCAGTTGGCGCAGGGGAATTTCCGGTACCCTAGAGGCGCACCCCGTGACTGGTCTACCCCCCTCTGCGGCTGCTGTGAAAGCTGTTGTGGATGTATGTTACCCTTTTGTTTTACTTCAGCTATGTTTCGCCCCATCTAGCGGCGTTGGTTTTCATGCCAAAATGTCGGAGATCTCTCTCTCTCTCTTAACTTATCTCTTTCACAAATGGAATTCATGTGGGTATAAGTCAATTGCCAAAGAAATAATGAAGGGTTTGCGGAAACACCATGTGCGAATAGTTTCTCAACTAAGAGAATGGTTCTGAAGAGAACCAGAGGTATAAACTCCTCTGGAGTTTATACCTCTGGTTCTCTTCAGAACCATTCTCTTAGTTGAGAAACTATTCGCACATGGTGTTTCCGCAAACCCTTCATTATTTAGTATCTCCACCATGCAAAGCCTCAAATCTTACTTGCCAAAGAAATGTCTCTGTCAACGTCGTGACGTCACTCGGAAGTCAATGGTTATATCGGTTTACGCGAATTGTGATCTGGTTCCCTGTCCCCATTCTCATTCGGACTTCCAATATGGGGATCGACAGGTAGCTAGCGGTAAATCTTTCATACATCAGGCGGCATTCCGGAATGTTTCATAATAACTTTCATTGACCCAATGAGTAGAGGTAATAATGATGTAGAGCATTGACTATAGCACAATAATGGCGGATACCTGCATTAAAACACCCCATTATTAATTTGCAGGTCTTTGTGCCTGCTTTTGTTTCCCATGCTACGAGTGTTACGTGGCGTCCAAGATGGGTGAGTCTTGCTGCACGCCTTGCTGCCTGGCTAACGCCACCGTGGTCATGAGGGCCTACGTACGAGGACGTCACAATATTCAGGTAAAAGAGTGTGCTATATTTGAACTAATGAGGGCGCTATATAGAATGGCGCCATTTTTGCGTGTGTGTACAAACATGTTAAATGTCTCAGTGAGCAATAAAAGAAGCTTCACGTCAACCTGAAAACAAATATTCTTTGCATTTATTCAATGTCATTTGAGATCACTTCTATTTGTGGCCCAAAGTTGATGATAAACAGCGCCCCCAGCTGGCGCTGATCTTTTTTGGCAATAACTTAAATTTGTAAATCGTTTCAACGCAACGACCACTGCTCAGCCGCATGATCAAGCGACGCAATCAAATCATTGAAAGACAATGGACGACATCCTCCATCCATTTTGCATTAATTAACACATTTCACCAGGGGTGCGTTTTGGCGGTCATAACCAAGAATTGGTTCGGTGGTTTCTCTTTGGTTAATTGTTTTGGGGATTTGAGTACTACATGATCACGCGTAATTCTAACCCAATTAAAATTGCTGAAGAAATTCACCGACAAGAAACCACCGAACCAATTCTTGGTTATGACCGCCAAAACGCACCCTTGCCTGTCTGAACCGTGAAGTAAACGAAAAGAGTGTCCACAAAGAAATGTACACACACTGTCTGTATTTATCGGGTATACTTTTAGTTTTTGAAAAGATGAAAGATGTATTTTGAGATATATCTATTTTTTCGCAGGGGTCCCTGGCCGGCGATGGCTGTACCACGTGTTGTTGCCCCATGTGCGTTCTCTGCCAGATTTCTCGCGAGGTCGACAACATCCGGGAAGGTCGTGCCGCACCATAGGACGCACCCAGAAAGCAGGCATCATACAAACCTAGGACGTGTGACCACAACCATTATACATGTTATAGGGAGCCATGTTCGATCGTGTTCCCTGAATCTATTACATGAATTGTAAATTGTTGAATGGGATGGTGCCAGACTGTTTTGTGATTGAAGTGCGTCCTTAGCCTCACTTTCATTTTTTTTTTCAAATGTATAGGTTGAACCATTAATTTTAAGTATGTTAAAGCACAGAGTTTTTAATTATTCAACAGAATAGCCTGGTAATGATTTGTGGTGAACTTTCAATTCAATGCTTTCATTTCTGCGCACAAGTTTCAAAAACAAAGATTGTAACTCGCTTTCAATTCAATATTGCTCGCCTTTAATTCGAAAGTGCCAAAAGACTGTAACACGTCCCCCTAATACACAAAACCACGCCCCTACTGCTTCGCCAGTGACGATCGTAACCTCAAGACTACTATACAGCTTAAAGTAAATTCACTGTTAGTATACATTTATGTTTTTGGCGTATAATCCCAACTTTTGTTTTAATCTTTCGCAATTTTACATATGATGATCACCTAGTTTTTGTTGATTTTTCCCCCCAAACATACAGTTTATGATTGTAAAGACACTCCCTTGTACATAATTTCCGCTTCTTTGGTGTACCAACAACTTTTAAATCATCATATATTTATTTCTTCATGGTTACAGCTAGTTTTACACTATCTGAATTATGTTTGTACTATTTCCTAGTCTGTATGTATAGGCATAAGAATTACTCTACTAATTATAAGGATAAGGAGTACATGCACAATCAAAAATTTTCAAAACTTACTTCGTGGTTTTGTAGTTATGAAAACAAATAGCTAGACGGACACTGTTTTTTTTTTTAAATATACCTGTATAAATGCGAATCTTTACTATACCAGCTTACAACAAATCTTTTGCATTGTTTATTTTGATGAACGTGCCTCAGCAAATACAGGTGTCTAAACACTTATTCATAGTTATACAAATAGTTCGCTCAATTTGATGTCAATATTGAAGTTCTTAAATTAAAACTCCTCTTGGAAAATCAAAACACTTCAACATTGACTCGGCCACCACAGAATGTTGATGTTCCGATTTTACACCGCGAAAAACCAAATCTCGTTGTGACGTTCCAGAATAGTGAAGGGACTGTCGTAGCCGGCCGTGTAGTAGAAGCTGCTATCATACGATTGGGTAGCGTTCAGAGCATTGGCTAGGGCTTCGGCTTCCGACAGGAACTTGGCTTCGTTCGAGAAACCTGGGTAGGACCTATTAAAAAAAAAGAGTTTTGGAATATAGAAACTTGAAACAGAATACTATATAGGAAATAAAATTAAATGAAATGTTTCTGTTCATAGACACCAGTGCTAAAATGACCATACTTCAAAATTCTTTTTAAAATACTCAGAACTCTCACAGGTGTTTGAGCTGCACAGAAGAAATGATGATCAACATGTCATCTTCAATTTTTGGTGGGTTGACCATTGACTTGTCGAGAAATGTTCAGTCACCAAAAGAAGACGTCCCTATTTTTCTCGAAGCGGAAAAGTAGCCATCTTGAAAAACGATCCCTCCACAACATGGCAAAATATAGCGCCACTGTCGAGCCCAATTGCATCCAAAATACTCAGAATTGGAAGCCCCCAAGTAAAGTCCGGGCCCGCCAGAGGTTCATTGCCATATCTCTTCAATTCCCCAATTGTATGGCTCTCAGATAAACTCCCTGAAATACAGAATATTCCGAGGGACGGTGTAACTTTTATTCATGAGCTCGGCGGATAGGATTATGGCATGTAGGTGTGCACCCACAGACTACCAAAACAATGCCCACACAGCGGCGATAAAGTTAGCAGACCTGTTACCGTTATGTGTTACAAAATGATTGAAACATTGTGTACTTTACCTGACGTAAGCTTGGTGGGCTGGAATGGTCGACAGGAACACTGTCTTATCCATGGGCTGGGGCGCGTTCGGCTGCAACTCGAAGGGCACCATGAAGGACACGGTGAAGTTATCGGCGCAGTCTGGCCCCTGACCAGGGATAACTCGGTCGATCACAGGGGCGGTCATTGCTATCTTCTTATCTGAGGGAAGAATATTTAAATAAGGGATTAAAAAGTATACATGCAACATCTCCCAGGAATAACAACATACCGTTGAGAATTACGTGTACTCTATAGGCTATAGCTTTCCTCTGAACTACTTACTTCCATATTTTGCGTATCTGACGATTTAGAGTGGAAATCATTCCAATGAATTTCACTCTTTGAAGTGGATTTTCACAAAGACGAACATTAATTATCATGGTCATATCAAGTGTGAGTGTTCCCACATTAGTAAGTCAATAAGCATGCCTCTTTTTTTTGCATACACCAAACAGTGTGACGTCCAACGAATGTAACGTTGGTCATATTTCAAGTAAATTACCCGACCAAATCTTGGAGACTGAACGTCTCTGTGGTGGGATCATGGTATGATATGGACTTACTCTCTGAGTTGTGTCCGCTGATGTACGAGAAGAGCTTATCGAAGCCCTCCTGCGATGCCTTGTCGTAGTGAACGCCTATGATGGTGGTGCTGACCCACATCGACAATGGGTAGCTTCGCTTCTCATAATCCTGAAAAAATAATAAACCAAGCCAATAAAAGAACCATTTGGCAATTAAAGGTAAATCAGGAAACGAAGTTAATCCACTGTATGTCATAATCATAAAATCGTACCAAGGTACTTCCAAATCATCAGTTTTATCTGACTTGTTTTTATAAGATAAATCTGATCGGATTATGGTGCATACATTGCGCATTAAGGTCTTTAAAGCGTTTCCCGATCATAATAGGCCGCCAGATAACATTCAGCAGCAGCTCGAGGCGGGCCTCTGGTCTCTGTCCCAATAGAAATGGTACCCACTTATTGTGGACGCTGCAGAGGCCATTGTAATTATTGCAGAAAAGTGTCTTGCCTAAGAACACAAGAACCTTTTTATTGTTCCCTTCGGGGGTCGAACCATACATCACACGTCGTCACCGACACCACGAAGTAACACATAAGTGCTAATTCGTGAAAAGCGCTAAAGGGCAAGTTTTGGTTTCACGAAGTAATACTGAAGTGTGCGCGCGCGCACATCGGATCGACACTGGCGCGAACGATTTTCGTTTTCACAAAGAAAGTAAGTAACAACACTTTTTTCACAAAACTATATGGGTATACGTTTTAAAACGTTTGGCAGGAATGTAATTAATCCGTATTCCTGTGTAGTATTGCAGAAAAATAACAAAAGCCTTCAACTGGTGAAATACTTTGTTTACGAGACGGATCAAAATAACCTTCGAAACCTCTAAGAAATCCATCTCTGTTCGTTGTTTTGATTTTACAACAGTTCGTATAATAGTCCATTGATAATATAAAGGAAAAACAGCGGTACCGGTATAGCGCTTTTTGTCTGTATTTCTGTCGAAACTGATATATGCGATTGTTGTTATGGTTGATGGTAACCAAATGCTAGACGCGAAATGGGGAAATAAAGATGAAAATGATTCAACAAGTTGAATTGTTTTATGCATGGGCGTCGCGAGGAGGGCAGGGCACTTGAAAAGCAAAAAAAAAAAAAAAAAAAAAGGAAGAATTTAAAAAAAAAAGAAAAAGAGGAAAAGAGGCGCGAAGACAAAGTGGTGTAAATTTAATGAGGGGGGGGGGGGGGCAGAATGACCCTGCCCCCCTCTAAAACTGATAAATCGAGAATGTGT
>JASAOE010000267.1:0-25000 GCA_029964075.1 Patiria pectinifera
CGTTTGGCTCAGCCCCAGAAATTTCCGGATAATGTGGTGTTTCTCCTCCAGTCCGTACTCCTCGCCCAGGATGTTGAATTTCCAGACCCATCGCAGGTACCAGATGATATACTGGACAATGTAGTATGGTAACAGCAGGAGTTGAAACCACAAAATGTCCAGTGCCCTGGGCTTCCTGTAGCCCCCTCTGGTAAAAGAAGAGCCCCGAAAATTGGTGAATTAAATAACCAAATAAATCACAGGGGAAACTGAATACCAGCGTAAGGCCAAAAAAAAAAAAATAAGTCGGTCTCTGGTCAGCGCGCGCGTCGATTTTAATCATGGGCGTCGATCTTTTTTTTTCTTCAAAATGTTGCGCGGTAGCTCCAACAGCGCCCTCTATTTCCGCACCTCCTCAATTTTTTTTTACCAAAGAGCACCAAGGAATGGGAAATTGCACCAAGGCAAATGATCGAAAGCACCAAGGCAAATTATGGAGGACACCAATGTACATGAGGACACCAAAAAAGCAAAATAGTACCCACCTTGTCTGTACAATCCAAGCTTGAAGAAAAAAAAAAAAAGCCGCGTGGCCGCGTCAATTCCGGAACTTTGGTCTGACCAGAGACCGAATATTTTTTTTTTTTGGCCTAATATTTTTTTTTTATTTTTTTTAACAGTTGAACACTGAAAATGGACTGGTTTGAACCGGTATCCTCCAGGTTGCCGTTCCGGTGCTCTACCAACTGAGCTATCCAGCCCTATGTTGGCGGTTCCCTAATTAGTCAATGTCTTTGATCCAGGGGCGCTAGTCAGAAGCCAGAAACCTGAATATGCCATGTAGGCAGGGTTCACGCCCAAACTAGCAACATCAGCAATGCTGCAAACCTGGGAAATAGCAAACAGGGATAACTCACAGAGGATGCGGCACCCGTAACCAATCCGGAGGTCGCAGGTTCAACTCCCACTCCAGTCAATGTCTTTGCTCATCAGATACACAAATAATATAACTGTTAATTCTCTTACTTGATGTCTGCATTTTCCTCAATGATGCTCCGCACTATTTTATCTTCTTCCTCTTTTAACTCCTCCTGTAAGGAAAACAAATACTAATCACAAATTCAGAATTTCTCTTTCATTGAGAAAAAAACCTTGTCAATAACCAATTTGTTTAAGTAGTTAAAGTTGGACCCCCTGAGCTCTTCAAGACTATCTTTACTGAATGTGCAATTCGTAGGCCTATGTTCTTTTTTTTTTAATGAAAAGTAAAATACATTCTTCAACTCGGGGCATCTGGAACTCTTTGAAAACTACTTATATTTTGGACTATGTTGTGCCTCTAATGCGCAAAAAGATTGGCCTAACATTTTTTGTCAGGTAGTAACTTATCGTTTAAGGGATTCTTTTTTGCCATCACCCATCAAACAGTACAACAATTCCTTTTCCAGATAGGGTGGGGGTCGGGTGGGATATGGGCTTTTCGTGTGTTGTGTTAATTTTAATTGTGTACTTTCGATGCACTTTTACTTGTTGTATCCACCGTGGTGGTTGTAATTTTATAACTGTATTTTTTTATGTTTTTTTGTATGTGTGTTTTTATGACTGGGAAGAAAATTTTCCTGTTCTCATGATGAATAAATAAAATAAATGAATGTATGAATGAATGAAATAATCAGAAATTTGGAAAGTAATTATTGCATAACTTAAACTTCTATGGATTATTTTGCCCAATGGCTCATTCAAAACTGAACAATTTTTGTATTGCTGCTGAAAAAAAATAACAAATTAATATCAAAATAATATTTTTTTGTTGAGGGAGGGGGAAGGGGAGGGGGCGTTGAACAAAAAAATAGCATGTGAAACTTAACTTTCAGCAACACGTTTATTTTTGTCATTACCTTTGATTTCTTGCCTTTCCTCTTGCCAGTGTCAAACAGTCCTTCTTTCCTTGCCTGGTCCAAGGCCTGCAAAATTGGACAAGATATTCTACGGCTCCAGTTCAGACACAAAAACGTCATCAAAAATTCAAATCATTAACCCTAACCCACCTCACTCCTCCAAAATCCTCCTGGCGGTTTTGGAGGATTCTAGAGGATTGAGGATGAATGGTGATTGAATCAAATGAGGATTCTGGAGGATTGAGGATGAATGGTGATTGAAGCACATGAGGATTTTGGAGGATTGAGGATGAATGGTGATTGAAGCACAAGAGGATTTTGGAGGATTGAGGATGAATGCATTTTGAGGCAGGACTGTCTGATGATTTTGAAGGATTTGGCGTTGGTTATCCTTCATTTAAACACGAGTGCAAAATTTTGGGATGAGGAGGATTTTGGAGGATTGACGATGAATGTATTTTGAGGCAGGACTGTCTGACAATTTTGAAAAATTTAGGCGGAGTTGAAAAATTTTGGTGGATTTTGGAGGATTGAGGATGGATCTAAGCAAAAAGGGCCTAGGGGGTTAGGGTTAACTGGGAGAGTTCTTACCCGTATCCTGTATTTTGGGGAAGAGGCTAGGTAGTCAATGGCCGACTTGTAGCGTGACCACCAACTGAAGTACTATTGACAAAGAATACAAGACAAACATAATGATTTTTGTAGGGTACAAGCAAGCTCTCATCCCATATTATTGATGTAGGTTGAAATGCTGCTATACAGGGCGAGTAAAAAAAAAAAATCAAAACCCAAATGTCGGGACTATTGTCCGAGTGAAATTCTGCATGTAGCACTTTCAAAATCTAGAATATGAAAGCCCAATTCATAAGCTTTCTTTTAGTACCAGAATCATTCAAATCCCTCATGTACTTCTCAAGTTATGCAATATTTAAACACAGCCACCTTTTAAAGGTCTGTCCATGGATCACAAAAAAAAGGTAAGTGTTCTTTCAGCAAAACGACAATCCACAGACATCCCTACGTGATTCGTTTTTCATTTCGCTGAAAGAACACTTACCATTTGTGATCCGTGGACAGAACTTTAAAACGGAGGATGTGTTTACAATTCTGTAACTTGAAAATTGAGTGATTTGAATGATTCTTGTACTAAGAGAAAGCTTATGAATTTGGTTTTCATATCTTAGATTTTGCAAGTGCTACATGCAAAACTTCACTCAAACAATAATCCAGACATTTTGGTTTCGGTTTTTTTTTAAAACTCACCCTGCAGTTAAAAAAACAAGGCTTTGCCTTGCCTGCTTCATAGGGGATGCCATTTCGTCGTTTGTCACCCGCATTGTATGCATGTCGCCCGCTTGAAGAACAAGTAATAGTGACCATCAACAACTTGTCAACAGACATACACACACAGACAAGTGTGTATTTGCCTGCAATTGGGGACCCCCTATTGTCCCTCTTTTGTTTGTACTT
Organism: Patiria pectinifera; assembly: GCA_029964075.1. Classification (NCBI taxonomy): domain Eukaryota; kingdom Metazoa; phylum Echinodermata; class Asteroidea; order Valvatida; family Asterinidae; genus Patiria; species Patiria pectinifera. Next base: position 3,348 of record JASAOE010000267.1, read on the forward strand.
TTTAGGAAGACCTCCCATATGTTTTGTACACGAATCTAAATTGGGGACCTCTCGGGAATTGGGGACCCTATTGTCCTCCATTGTTCAACGTCCCCTATTGAATGCAGAAACAAACCCACTTTGCACCAGTAAAGGTGATATTTATACAGTTTGCAGCAAAAAAATTGACAATTGTACAGTACCCCAACGGCTCAAAAACATAGTTGATTACCTGTATAGCAGAAATGACCGAGATTGTCACAGCAATGACGATGCGCACGTCCACCTTAGGAGCAACTCGCCGCCGGTAATATCGGTAGTAATGGCTGTAGTATTCCTCTGTTGCGATAAAGAAATAATGAAAAATGAAAAAAAAATAAAAAAATATTTCAGTCTTGTACACTATCAAATGAAAAACTTTGGTAATACATGTACACGTACAGCACATAACCAAATCACTAACTCCGATCATCCAGCACATAATCCAAGGTCCAAACTTGGTATTTAGTATAACTTAATCACTAACTTGGGTTATACAGAATATTCAGCATAAACGCTGAATAGCTGGTTATCCATATAACCCGTAACTAACCTGGGTTAGCCAACAAATAACCTGTGTCATCGAGCATATAACAAAATCATTAACTTGGGTTACACAACATATTCAATATAAATATTGAATACTCAGTTTAATATCCAGCACATAATACTTAACTTGGGTTAGTCATCATAATCAAATGACTTGGGTTCTTCAGCATATAACCAAATCATTAACTTGGGTTACACAACATATTCAATATAAATACTGAATACTCGGTTTAATATCCAGCACATAATACTTAAAGGGAATATACATCATTTGCTTTTGCTGTAATTTTCAGAAATGGATGGAATTGGGGGGTTGGAAATATATAGCAAATACAGTTACACTGACTTTTTTGAGGTTTTGGGTTCGAAAATGCTATAAAAACCAAGAAAAACAATCATTTTCCTGTAGTCTGGTTCCCTTACTCCATATAAGAAGAAACAGAGCAGTTTACATACATTGGGGAATTGTAAGGTCAGGGAACCAGTCTAGCTGGCTCGCACCCGTTCATAGGTTTGTAATCGATTGCAAACAAGTGCGATGGTCAATTGGGGCCAGTATTTGAAAAAAAGCCAGTTTTTTCCAACGCTGATCGGTCGATCAGCGTTGGAAATTGATACAAAAATAGCACTTTTCTTGAAAATGACAGTATACCAGGTGCCATGATTTTACAGGATGCTTTACACTGTCATTCACTAACAGTCCAGCAAGGTATTTCAAAATGATTTGGTAGTTTTATTTTTTGATGTTTGCAAATGTTGTATTTTCCCTTTAACTTGGGTTAGTCATCATAATCAAATGACTTGGGTTATTCAGCATATAACCAAATCACTAAATTGGTTTCTACAGCATATTCAGCATAAATGCTCAATACTTGGTTATCCAGGATACATGTATCTAATGTTTAACCTTGGCTAGCCAGCACAATCAAATGACTAATTTGGGTTACAAAATGACAAGTCTTGTTTATCCAGCACACAACCAAATGAAATAACCTGGGTTATCCAACACAAACAAATGCTCACCTTGGTTTACCTAGCACATTATCAAACGATTATACCCAGGTTAATCAAATGACCAACCTGGTTATCCAGCACATAACCAATTGACTAACCTGGGTTATCGAGCATGTAATCATAGTCCCGCCGTTCGTCCTCATCTTTGAGTATTTCATAGGCATTGGCAATCTCCCGAAACTTTTCAGAGCCATCTTCCCCCTTTTGCAAAAAAAAACATAAAAAAGAATTTTCTGTGATTAATTGAAACCCATCATACCGGTAAGTTTTCATAACACATACATGTACACACAGTTGTGAATTTCTATACACCCGAGGACAATGCTTTGTGTTTTCCTTTGTCCTGCAATATAACACTCTCCCATAGACTAATCACATAAAGTTACGATCGAGGACCGTTTTCAACAAAGGACCCAACGCTCGAGGACTGAAAGGATCTTTTGTTCTCTCCTTGTGTGTCTATCCTCGATAGTATTAAAGCGATACAATAGTCTGGTTCCCAGACCAAAAGATTCTGACTATTCCTGATGAATCTTAGGTCAGGTAGCCTCCGGTAATACAATGTATTACAATTTACATCACGTGACTAAAACGGGAGGAATTCCTCCTTTTTCTGAAACTGTCCGAAGTTTGCTGAATTCATTTCGTCGACAATCGGATAGTGTCCGAGTATTTCCGAGTATAATATAGGTTTTATTAACTGCTAATTGCTTATTAAAAACTTTAAAAAACTAGTTGATAATTAATATCCATTGCTTTTATTTAGAAAACTTGAAATTCAACGACGATTTTGCACTCGGATTGTATACGAGGGGCGAACTTTTTGCTGCGTCATGCACTAGTTTGAATTTGACGACCGTTACCGGCATTTTCCAAAACGCGGCGTGGTCTCAATTCGGCTCCGCCTGCTAACAGTGCTGTTTGGGTGTCCAACTTTGAAGATTCCAGGTTAAAATCAGTCAATGTTTTTTTACAGAAGTATTAAACTGTATATCATAACTGTATGATATATGAAGCAAGTGATTTATTTTTTTAAAAAATTATCAGAACATTAAAAGCTTCATGTGATAAAGCGAATTCGGAAACGAAGTCGAGCTTTGAAAAAGGGCCGTCAATGTCGTCATGTTTATTTTTAGCCACGGAAGCTGCCTGACCTACAATTTAGACGTGTAGACGTCGGGGGAAATTGTCAGGTCGGGGAACCAGACTAAGCGATACAAGCGCACAGACACATGGGTAATTTTTTTAATTTTATAAACTAAGGGGCCATTCCGAATATTCAATGTCTAAAAAGTCACACAAAAAAATTGAAATTGTTTTGACCCACCCAACCACCTCAATCTACAATTTACAAACTTTTCTAATGGCCTAAATATAATATGGTATAGGTATGATGTCACACTCGGGTCAAAGCAGGGAGTCATTGCAGAATACCTCGCCACTCGGAAATATACCCCTAAATTCTCTGGCTACGAGGTTGGAATCACTGGAAAAGAAACAATTCAAGTCCATGCCAGCTACGCAGATACTGAGTGGGGGTCCATCATTTGAGAACGAAGCAACACAAAAGGAATGGGAGTTGCTGAAAAAAATTCTAAGTCCAAACCAACCACCCTGTTGGCGGCTACGCAGATACGGAGTGGGAGTCTCCTTGAATATGCTTGAGAACGAAGCAACACAAAAGGAATGGGAGTTGCTGAAAAAATTCTAAGTCCAAACAACCACCCTGTTGGCGGCTACGCGGTCACGAAGTGGGAGTGCAATGGAGCATGACGCATAGTACATACAAGTAGCGCTGAGAATGTTTATTGAGGTCAATCAGCCGTGACCTCGCAGCCGGCTACGAGGTGGATAGATCGAGTGGCGGGGTATTCTGCAATTGTGCCCAAAGCAGAAAGGGCTTATACCATGCTTTAGGTCAATTTTTGTTTTTTGATGGTAACTGTTTACTCTCAGTACAGTCTTTATCCCAAAGAGGTTTTATGTTAATTATTCATCCAATTAAGGAGTAATTAAGAAATTTGAAAAGGACTTATACTGATCTTGGCATACAACTGGGAGCAAAAAGGCCTTATAAGCTCATAAGCCTTTTTCCCTTTAAACGGGCAGTCATTAGGGCCTACAGTTTGAAATAACTGATAATGTTGGGAAATGCAAAAAGGGCTTAAGAGCTTGTAGGACCTTTTTGCACGCACCCTTTTGTCCTTTCTTTCAGTGTAATATTGGGAAGCACCAAAGGGTCTTATTTTTTTTTAATTAGCTGTAATTAAATAATTAAGTTACAAAAAATGGCAAGTAATACTTAATTGCTAAGTTAAAGAGCCCCCTTTAACAATATGCATAATTCAAACTATTTAAATAACATTTTGCAATTTTCAAAGCAGTGTGAATCTTCAAACTGGATTATCTTGAAATACTGGAAAATGCTGAATAGGGCTTATACATGTAAGTCCTTTCTGCTTTGACCCGACGGTATACAGTAGTTAATACTGTATACTTATTGGTTCATTGCCAACACCTGTTACAGTACACGCATGTGTTTTATTTTCCGTTGACCTTCAATCCTGCTAATTTAGAAACCGGGCTATGAAAACAATGGAAATGGTAACAGATGCTAGAAATCAATATTACTTAAACCAGCGTGCTGTACATCTGTGGGATTAATGAAGGAAAACGACTATACATGTTCAGTTAAATTGTTACTGTACAGTAATGTACACCAAATGTATGTATGCCTGCAAATTTAAACTGTCATACATGTTCATATGTGACCGGCTCCACAAAAAGGGGTATTATGTCGCAAAAAGTGAAATTGAGTTATAGGTTGGAAAGCCCACAACGTAAGCTTTCATTTTGGTATATAATAGAGCTCCATAGCCCCTCCCGTTCTGGAGATATGATGTATTTGCATATTAATAATTTCTTTTGAGTTGAAATTACACAACTGAGAAAACAGGCGTTGAAATAGCTGGCTTTGTTGTAGAACAATCGAACGATGCACACAAAATGGTTGTGTGTTTTTTCCAGTTTGTTCATCAAAATCAACATTTCTGTGAATGAAACCTGAAACTGTAGGTATTAAAGATGTCAATCAAGACAAAAAATGAAAATCAAATTTTGATGAAATATTCACCCGCTCAATGTTAAGCGGGGCATTACACAATAATGCTCAGCGCAACTTAATGCCCTTTTTTGTGGAGCCAGTCACATATAATGTATGTATGTTTGTGTATACCATTTCAGTGAAAGTATTGTTTGAGTTCTTTTCATAAAAAACTATCTGGGTCATTCTTTAATTTTAGGGTTCAATTGTTGTCCCTGTTGACAACTGTTTATAGCATGTATGCCAACTGTTATTTTATTTATTTGTTTATTTTATTTCATTTAATCTTATTTTATTTCATTTTATTTTACACGTGTTTTTATTTTATTTTAGTTTATTCTATGTATTTCTTCTTCTTTTTTATTTCATTTATATTCTATTTAATCTATTTATTTATATATTTGTTATTTATTTATTTATATATTTATTTACTTTTTTACTTATTTACTCTTATTTATTTATTTATTTACTCTTATTGTAATTTTTAATTGTATTTTTAATTATATTTTGCATAACTGCTTAATTTTATAAATATTTCATTCAATGAATTTTATCCTAAATGTATTAATCACTGTTATCCAATTAGTTTGGAGAGCTCCTCGACAGAAACTTGTTTCTTTTGAGTAATCCTCCGGGAACTTTTTGGGTGTTGTTTTCTGTTATGTTTTCTGTTATGTTTACTACTCAGTGTTATTTGTACATGTAAAATTGTTTTGTCTATGATTCACTGTTTGTAATATCCCGGAAAATGAAATAAATAAATAAATAAATAAACTGTTGTCCCTGTTACCGCAGATCTAAATTAACCAGATTTTTGTTCGTTGGTAGGTTGTGTGCTTGGCATTCACACACCACCTCCTGTTTTAATCCATATTTTTATGAACACATATTTTTTTATTCATTTGATTGTAGAGCTCGAAATAAAATAATAATAATAATAATAATATCAGCGAAAAATACAACATTAGGGAGGCATTCCCATAGACTTTATGCAAAAATAATCCAACTTTCCTGACCCCTAACCCCCATTTCCCTTATTCTACCCCCACGAATTTCAGTATGTCTATCAACTGGACCATGAGCAATCGATCTGGCCTATTTGCAACACTAACATTTTGCATCTAAATAGGAGCTGAGGCATCTAATTCCACATGTCTCCCACAGGTAAACCTCCCACGCTAAAGTGTCTCCCAAACGGTACAATTTGCCAAAGTAATAATATTAATATAAATTATACCAGCAAAATGTGGACACTAAATTTAATCAAGTATCTTTTCTGAGACGGCGTCTCCTATCAAACATACCTTGTATTTGTCCGGATGAAACCTCCTTGCCAGAGTACGGTAGGCCTTGCCTATTTCACCCTGTTTTTACCAGCCAAAAAATAAATTCTTTTTTTTTAAATCAATACAAAATGTAACACATGAATGAATGATATCGATAAAGAAATGAAATTGAGTAGGATTTGAGCATGTCACCTGCAGAACACCATACATATTGTGCCAGCATTTCACTTAACACGTACTATCCACACCTGCCTGTGTTGGCATCTCCTAATATAAAAAAAAGTATGCTCCAAATATGCGCCTATCAAGTATCAATTTTTTGCATAACAAAAATGTGTGATCATGGTGACACTAGTCATGGGTACTAGACTTTTGTTTTTAAGACAATTGAAAGATTGCACACAAGAAATTCAAGATATACTTAGGGACTTGATTTTTTTTTAACCAACCTTTGATGCGTCTCTTGTAACGCCAAGAACTGTAATATGAGAAAAAGAAAAGAGAAAAAAAATGGAATTTGACACTACACCAGAAGTAGGCCTAAAATTGTAAAAACACTTTGCTGTCTGAAACTTTTTGTTTTGGACAAATGTTACTTCAGAACACGTCGATCTCTTAAATTAACATTACATTACTGAAGATCAGACGCGGCAGATTGCCTCAACCACCATGTTGAGGTCCATAGTGTGTCTGGTAAAGGGAAATCCCTGTACTAAAAATGGACGTTCGACGTGTTCACTTGAGTTTTACACTGTTTACTCCATTTGGCTTCGACAAAACAACCTGAAATCAAACTTACCGTCATAGCAATTCTCCTTGCCGCAATAAAGTCCTTCGATGAACGCTGACGACGGCGTAGCCAGGCAAATTAACAGAGGAAATATCAACACAATTATACGGAACACAGCCATACTGAGTGACATGTAAACGACGTACGTACAACGTGCCGTACGTACATGTACGTGTATGTCGTACGTACGTGCGCGCATCCTCGCATAGTGCGCCATCTATAGTTTTGCACAAGGTGGGCCTATATTCATGATATTATTGTTCGAGACCTGCAGACTATGGCCATATCCACACTTCCCAAAATTATTTACAATACTCATAACTATCTCCAAGTTGTTCAAGCCGACACTCATCAAATTAAAGCTTATTTCATCTTCTTTCCTTTTCTGTTCAATAACTTTTGGGAGAAACGTCCGTCCGGAGATGATCATCCGGCGGCGGCGGAACGCTTTTCAAATTGGGGGCATCATGCACGGGGCACTTGCTCAGAAAAGGCACCTTCTGCGTGACCGTCGGTGTGGCAGACCCTGGAGAAAATTATTATTTTAATTCACATTGCAAGGAATACATGTTACCCAGAACACAATTAACTGACAATATGGATATACACTGTTAACAATGTGGGGTGGACACCACATTACACTATAGGGGCGCTCTTCAGGATGTAAAGGCCTAGGTATAATCGCGCTTACATCAAAAAGGTACATTTTTAAAAACCTTCTGTACTTTTATCCACTTTACAGTGCTATCGAATACATTTTTGGTGTTGGCATGTTCGAAAAATACTTCGAAAACCGCATTCTGAAAACCGCATTTTGTTCTCAACACAAAAAAGTGTGGGGGGGGATAATTCAATTATTCAATAGCCCATCCCCCAATACCTCATACCCCCCCCCACCACCACCACCACCACCACCACACCACCACCACCACACCACCCCCAGAATTTAAGTCCGACCTTTCATATGTCCTACGCCTCATAAGCCAATTTCGGACTTCATGCTGAGGCGTCGGACTTATGAGGCATACAATTTATGTATTTCGCCTCATAAGTCCGACGCCTCATAAGTCCGACGTCGGAAAAACGAGCCCTTTAACTTGTCGCACCAACGAGGCGTCGGAGCTATGAGGCAACAGACCTATGAGCTTCTGAGGCGTCTGACCTATGAGGCGTCGGACTTATGGGCCTTTATTTGGTTAGGGGATGCGATTTTGTCGGTCTTGGCGTCGGACCTACGTGAGGCGTCGGACTTATGAGCGGACCCCAGGATTTTGGGTCCCTAGGCCCTGGTGATTGTTACTTGTAAAGGGCACTGCGCCTCATTGGCAGACCGTTCCTTGTTTCTATTGGATACACCTGGCAGCCGCGATTTTCCCCCGTATTGGGCGAGGCGAAATATATGAATTATTCATGACATGTGACCAATTGCTCACTGCAGTGTAACTTTACAGCGCTTGAAAACTTGAGAATGCATCTACATTGAAAGCCATCAACGCGGAGACTCGTACATCTTACCATTGAGTCTTCCCGTGCGTGAAACACGTCGAATTTGGATGCTTGGAGCCTGACAAGTACAAGTCGACCAAAAATCCGGCCTCATGTACGGGGGCCACTGCAACATTTCACGGCACGCTCGCCGTGTTGTGGTGTCGTCGTTACCAACACTGAAATACTGGCTTGAACTTTGCTGTAGGCCTACAGAACTTGATTTTAAAACACTGAACCCAACTTCTCAACTGCATGAAATGAATGCTTGACATTCTTGTGAACTCATAACTTTGTCGAATGATCTGAATGACGGTTTTGGAAATACTCATGTCAAGCTTTTGGAGTTCGTCGGGGTAAGTCCAACTATATTATGGAACTGTCGAGGTGAGTTAAAGTTTTTGTTCTAGCCGGCCACACAGAACTAAAAGAGGCAAAATTAAAGCTTATTGCGTCTTAATTGAGCAGTGGTGGTATCTAAAAATGTTTCCTTCATTTGCAACCTCTATTTGCCATAAAGTCAAACCAGAAAATCCCCCTCGTTGGTCCTTAAATTGTGCATAACGTACTGTAAGCATGGTGTAGCATATTGCCAACAAAACGTGTTTTTGTACACGAGGTTGTGTTTTGCATGATTGAATATTGTACAATAGAAGTCTGTTATTTCCCCTTCCAAATTACACCTTTTAGTATGCTATGATGTTAGCAAGAAAATGCACAATGCTTGTGTACATGTTGCCATCAAAATGACGTCCATTTTGCTTCTCCTACACGTCTTTTGCATTGCTGGACATTGTACGTTGAAATTCCATTCCTGTAGGCGAAAGCCCTTTTGATTTAGAGTAATTTGCATATGAATACAGTCTACGTGCCAACTTGTATGTCAAAAAGTATATACCGTGCCGCTTCGATATGCTTTTGGTGCATTGCGCATTTCACACATGGTTCCAAAAGCCACACCGAGAGAGTCGCACGTACACGTAGACCGCACGCGCATGGCCGGCGCACTTGGGCGTGGTCATAGACTCGGTGATTCTTATTGGTCGAAAAGTTGAAAGGCGCGCGCGCGTGGTATTCGGCCAGGTGCACTGTTCTTTCTAAACTTTCAAAGACATTCCAACGAGTGGCTTTTAGGGGTTTACTCAAAAGTTGGAGTAAACGGTTTAGGTTTTGGTTAAGAATGGAGGGTTCCTTGGAATTTAGTTTGCCTTTGCTGTTATAATTGTATTAAAATGACTGGTTTAAAGACTTAGTTATGCTTCGAGCTTTGGTTAAATTATTGAAAGATGAAATAATATTGTTAAAAACCTGAACACCATGGAATTCAGAAGCTAACAACGGAGCCAACGGATCTTTATAGCATAATTTATTTCACGCTAGCATATCATTTAGATTAATGTAGAGCGGCATTCCAATGGGCCAAAATAAATTGTATGGACATTGTTTCCACGGATTTCAAAGTTCTTGTTTTTTTTTCAAATTGCACAAAAAATAAACTTTACACCATTAATTCCAGAGAAACTCGTATATGTGTCACAATGCTACTACTGCTAAGTTCAAGAAGACAACGCAAAACAGAAATTTATTGAGTCATTGCATAAATTTAAAGACAGCCGACGGAATTTTTCATTTGAAGCTCATGAGAATTATTGGAGAATACCTGCTATTAATTGAAGAAAACCAGCAATAATTTAATATTTTTGAAGGACACTTATCCAAAGATAACGATTGTATTAAATGAATGATTGCGACTTTTTTTTCAGGTTAAGGTGTAGGATTCAGGAGGGGTGGGTTAGGGTTCAGGCACATAGCACGCACAGGCAGCCGATCACGTCAGCAGCAGTCTACATACTATTTAAAATGTATTCATCATTGCCTGGCATAGCCATGGTGTACAAATTAAACTATTCAACTATTTTGGAAACTAAAATTTTCTAAAAATAAAATTCCCCAGTCAGGCAAAAGGATTAAAAATTATCGGCTTATAAGTAATCTTAGCTTAAAACCGAAACGATAATTCCAATACAAGTTAGTCCATTAAAAATAATCTGTATCGAGTCAGTGCATTCTATATCGTTAAAAATTAAAAAATGTCGGCTAATAAGTAATCTTAGCTTAAAACCGAAACGATAATTACAATACAAGTTGGTAAATTCAAAAAAAAATTCAAGCAAGTGCATTCTATATCGTTAAAAATTACAAAATATTTGCTAATAAGTAATCTTAGCTTAATACCGAAACAATAATTATATGCAAGTTAGTAATCTGTATCGAGTTAGTGCATTCTATAGCGTTAAAAATTACAATTTAAATCCGGGTTTTCTATGAAATTTGGTTTTCAAATTAGTGGGCATAGATACCAGAGCTTTAGAAGTGCACATGGGTTGATGAGGACATTTTGTATAACACATGTGAACACCTTGGGAGTAGGTTGTCGGTTATCTTATGGGTATAATTATAATAATCGTCTTCCCGAGATAATGTTTAATCACGGGTTGATGATCTTGTAGGTGAGATATCGTCTTTACGGGATGAAAATATTTCTCGGGTTGATTTATTTATTTATTTATTCATTAAATGTTTTAATTTAAAAAACATCGGTAAAGAAGGTATAACAAGGTACTATATTATAACCAAGCTTGGTTTTAAGGAGAACTTAATAATTTATTACACAGGAAATAGGTTTTCCCAGCCAATTTTTTGAAATGTTCATTCACATCTGAAAATCGATCATTCATTTTCGACTGAATTTGAATGCACGTCTTCAATGCCACTTCAATTCGACGAAAGTTCAATCGTTTTCATTGTCCTTGCATTCGGGTTTGAGAAACAGACCGGCCACTTACGTTACCTGTGCTTTCATTTACGCAAGCATACCTTGGTTTTCTAAATTGATTTCAGGTACAGCTAATTTGATTGACGGTTAATAAAGAAACCCCTAATTGTATCTGGTGCCGATGGCATTAAACTAAAAGTGAAACGGAACGATGAATGTTTGAAATCGCCCTCTGAAAACGAAAAAGAAGTTTTGTGAACGAATCTGAATGAACATTAACGAAAGGCGCTGCTCAATCACTTCATTGATTGAACTGAAATGGAATCGAATGCTCTAGTAGCGAAAATGAAACGCGTGTTCAGAGCGATTCTCAAATTCAGAAGAAAATGAATGACCGATTTTTCAGAAGTGAATGAACATTTTAGGAAATTGGCAGGGAAAACCTATATTTTGAACTTTTTTGCATGTATATTGCCGATAAAAACTTTTAATGTGCATAACACTGCATATGCTAACAACATGAATGCCTTGTGGCTCGTACAAGTGTTGCATTGAACGTGTGTTTCCGACATCATTCTCACGTATGCTGATCAAGACGTAATGAGTTTTCTTGTGAATGTCACCAATAAAGTCAATCATGGCATTAAAAGGTAACTCTTTGTCAGTCACCATGATTTAAATTAGTCAGGTTCCAAGACCTGATGACCAACTCCCTGACGTCTCTGAATAGGTCATAGGTCAGGTATGCGTCACATTAAATTAAAATAAACAGGCAGCCACAGCTAATTTACATTTAAAAAAAAAACTTTATGAATTAAAAAATATAACCAAAACAAAAGTGCCATTGAATATATATAATTTTTCAAAATACCAGTAGGCCTATGTATAGGTTTTCCCGGCCAATTTCCTAAAATGTTCACTCATTTCGGAAAATCGGTCATTCATTTTCGCTACCAGCATTCGATTCCATTTCAGTTCAATCAATTAAAGTGACTGAGCAGCACATTTCGTTTATCCTCATTCAGATTCGTTTACAAGACTTCCTTTTCGCTTTTAGAGGGCGATTTCAAACATTGGTCATTCTATTTCAATTTTAGTTCAATGTCATGTGATGCAATCTGCTATTTTGAATGAGAAAAACGTACTTTTTATTGCACATTCACAAAATTGTAGGCCAGAACTCGGCGCGAAAAGGTGTGCATGCGTAAATGAATGCCAACGTAATTGGCCGCCTGTTTCTCAAAACCGAATGCACGGACAATGAAAGCGATTGAACTTTCGTTGAATTGAAACGGGATTAAAGACGTGCATTCAAATTCAGACAAAAATGAATGACCGATTTTCAGAAGAGAATGAACATTTTAGGAAATTGGCCGGGACACATGAATAAAATAAGTCCATTCATAACTATTTTTGGTGCCACATATTTTTTTTTTTTAATAGGTGATTATTCATTTGGGTTTGGGTTCCGCTTTTTTTGACGCACCCCTGTATGTGTAACCGATTGTCGCGTGAATTTTTATGTTCAGTATTGCATTGCCCTGTGAAAACCTCGTAGAAACCGTCTACTAAAAAGTGACACATGAACGATAGAAACTTTTCAGTGTTTTTGATACGTTAGCAACCTTCTTACAGGGGGGAATAAATACATGATTTTTTTCCCAGAAACGAATTTTTGGATAGAGCATTTCGGGATTTAGTGTATTAGAGAATATGAGTTTCAGTGCATTTTTCTTTAAATTACGCCTGTAAAAAAAAGCAGTTTAATTGATGCCAAGTGAAGTGTCTGGTTGCCAGGACCGGATTCCGTATGATCTCCGAGGCAGCAGTCATGTTCCCGCCGCACCTACTGTAAACTTGTTACTTCTGCACATTCTATTGGAGAGAAAGCTACGTGACGTCCGTGGAGGAATTCTGGAATTTTAGACCTTGAACATACGTTGTTAAGCTTTAAAAAACGACTACGTGTAGGTACAGCCGCGGCAAACAAAAGAAGACAAACAAAAGAACGAATAACTTCGGGAAGAGTGCGGGAAAATACCCGGGGAATTTCACCACCGCTTTGCCTTGTCGCATTCGCCGAAAAAACTATAATATTTAACTCACAAGTCACAACGGTTGAGATAATGGGTTGTACTACGTACAACAACTAGCATTTACTCGAAAACAGGTAGCAAATGCTTCTATACCGGCTTGTTTTGGACGAATGCTTGTCAACAATAAAGTCTCTTGTGTGTGTACGAACTGCCACACACGGAGGTTTACACGTAGGGTAATAGTCCAATTCAAGGTGATGCGTGCTGTACGTGTACATGTAGTACACAAGGGCGGATCCAGGGGGGGGGGTGCAAAGGGGGCCATGCCCCCCCCCTAAAAAGAAACATTTGTTTTTGTTTTTATGTGACATCGCAATAAAGGAAGGCAATGAGTACGTACACCATCTTTTTCTCAAAAAAACATTGGTTAAAGTGGTCAGAAATTGCCTCAGATCGCACCACAGAGCATCTAGAATTCAAAAATATTTAATTTTTGTCGTAATTTTTTGGACCCACTTTTTGGGGGGACCAAATTTTTGTTTGGCCCCCAAAAAATTGTGTTCTGGATCCGCCCTTGGTAGTACATACATGATCCTCAAATCCAGCAGAAATCATGACACTTTTCGCCAGTTGCAGAATACAGAAAGTATACTTTCATCATGAAAATGTCGTGAAAATTGTAAAGGTCCACGATGTCCTGTAGGCGTCACAATTGCATACAAAAAAAATCACAAACACGTGTTAAAGCGGGTAAACTGATCATACAAAAATTCAATACACAACAAGTTTTGTTTATTGAAATATTAAACAAAATAATAGTTTGCAAAGATTTGTGACCTAATAAACTAACAAATGATTTCATTCATAAAACACTGAAAATGACGCAAAAGGTCAGATTGTTTGATCTCCGATTTTCCACACAAAAAAGGAGTTCACAAACCTGTCTACAGGGCCAAACTCTCTACACTGACACCCCCTACCCAACAAATATCTAGCTATAGAATTACAGGACTTGCTTATTTATTACAGAATATAGAGTTTTATTTCTTTAAATTACGCGGCATGCAAAGCAGTTGAAGTGTCTGGTTTCCAGGGCCGATTCCGTTTGGTTTCCGAGGCAGCAGTCAGGCTCCCGCCGCACCTGCTCTAAACTTGTAACTGCTGCACGTTCTATTGCAGTGAAAGCTACGTGACGTCCGTGGAGGAATTCTGGAATTTTAGACCTTGAACTCCGATACTTGTTTAGCTTTAAAAAAACGGCTGTATAGGTGTAGGTCACAGCCGCGACAAACAAAAGAGGACAAACAAAGGAACAAATAACTTCGGGAAGAGTGCAGAAAGAGTGCGGGAAAATCCGTGTACGTTATGACTCACAATAGTGGAGATAATAATAGCCTCTACTACGAAGGCTCATGAAAATGCCAATCAAATTGACCAAGACGGAAGCACACCCCATCGTGACATACATAACCGAGGAATTATGAAACTATATACATACGGGGGGTGAGTATACATGTACATGTGGAAGCACACGTACACCCATCGTGATAACCACCCGGGAATATACATCCGGGTGTGCGTCTATATAAACTGGGGCAAACTTGTAAGAGCATCTCATTGCTGGAGTTTTTTGGTATAAACCCGGCTCACATTTTAGTTTGTGTTCGGATAAAACTGTTTCCTTCTTTCAATTAGTAGCAACCATACAACCTTGTAAAAAAAATGAAGGGTTTCTTTTTTTGTTTGCTGCTTGCCTGTACCATCATCGGTAAGTGTATCGAATTTTATTTTCTTCTTCCTTTCTTTTTTTTTCTTTTCTTCCAGCATTCGTACGATCCATCAAAAGAAATGACTCAAGAAACGCCATAGTTTTTTCCTTTTCTTTTTTAAGGTTCAGAGTACTATATATGCAATGTACATAATTTGTACACGCACTTCCCCCAGCACGTTTGCTTATGGTGTGAATCGTGGATTTCTTTCTGTTTCTCTTCTTCATTCCATTGTTTATACTCGAATTTGATTTTGTACACGTTTTCTGATCGAGGTTGTCCTCGATTTGACTCCTGTCGACATGTCCACAATTACTCGATGACGCTCCACAAGTCATGTGTGTCCTCGATTTACACCATAAACAAACCCCGTGTGAGCCGTATGAGAGTCACAGCCCCTAGCCCTGCATCCGACATGACTCGCACGTGTGTACATGATGTCCACCCAATCATTAACCTATCGCGCTAGAATCGCGTTAGAATCGCGTTAGAATCGCGTCAACGCAGCTTGTGAAATATTGTCCAATTACATGATATACAAATGGACGCGGAACGCGCAAAATCTGAAACATACAAAATTGGTGTACATGTACACAAATTCCATAAGTTTTCTAAGGGGCGTGGCTAACTCGCAATTCCAATTGTACGCGGGCTGGGACTCTCACATAGGGGCAGTGCATGTGCGCGCACAATAAAATGTATCCGGTTCGTTAGTGTGACGTCGGTTCATTTTAAACCACGCCTGATGGTAATGGCCGATCCAGTAAGCCCCGCCCAATGCGCACTGGGCAAATTAACACGTGCTCCTCTCCAATGCCACATTTTCCTACCGCGCGCATCATACGCGCGTCATGCGCGCATGTCGGACTTTTGTGCACGCACGTCGGACATAAATCACGGCTGTGATTGGTCTGAACACCATGGGGCGGTGCTTACTGGATCAGTCCATTAAGCAGCACTGGAACATTGGAACCGGAAACTAACGCAACTTAAATGTTCATCCCGATGGGCGTCAGTATGACGTATTTACTAACGAACCGGATGTAGGCCTATGTACGGTATCTGCGAGCTTCGTGTGTGTGTGGGTGTTTTCGTCGTGTGAGGGTGTGGAGCTAGCAGGGTATGGGTACGGGTAGGCTGTGGCCAGCGATGTGGTGCGCACGCTGATACAGCAGATACACAACAACAACAAACCAACAACCAACAACACACAACAAACAACGCGTATTTATTAAGTGCATGTATCCACCAGTATTGGTTCTCAAGGCGCTATATTTATAGCAGCCGTGACTGAGTTAAAATTCAGCCGGACAGTTGTGCACCCTACGTTGTTATAATAGCAATTTCGTTACCGCGAAAAAAACCGGATAGCAATGATCATTTTATTAGTTACACGACTGGTTCTTTTTCACAGGTGCATGTGTCGGCCTAGATTGTTATTCATGCGTAGGCTCTGAAAACAGCGACTGTGCGGATCCGTTCGACAGCTCCAGCGCAAACACTGAGACGTGCTCCAATGGCAGCGTGTGCATAGTGAGTTGAATTTTATGACTTTTATCGATATCATTTTTGTACTGTGTGTACCCCCATAAAGCGTAACAGCTCCAATCATTGATGACGCAGGCCACAGTCAGCCAGCCTGTTTTATATGCCGATCTTTGAACCCATGAAATTACTTTAAACCACGGTAGAGATCCGTTCACTGCAGCCGTTGACGAAAAACAAAATGTGGGGCGTTCTGGCAAAATGACTGAGCCATAACTGAGCAGAGGTTAAAATGAGGCAGGTGTTATGAAAGAGAATAAAAGTCTCCTTGCAATACTGTTTGTTGCACCTCAATCGAACATTCCATTGGCAAGCTATGGCTTCTTATAATTTACATCATTTTGACATGTCAAAAAAGTAAAAAAAAAACAGTGTAATGATAAAAAAAAGGCATTTAGAGTATCCAAAAGATGCCAATTGTTTTTTCTTGAAAATAATTATTCACCAATATTGTACTATTTCTTTAAAATATGTGTAGTAGAAAAATGTATCCAAGATTACAAGTATCGATAAAAAAAAATCATCCCCATTTGACTTTTTGCATTTCTCTCCTCTAAGGTCTGTGCCCAGTATTGTCTTACTTGGCAGAGCACCTCACAAAATGTTATCGTTACAAAGCTGACTGGATTTTAGTTTCCAGACAGCACTTTCTTAATCATTGATGTTAAAAAACATGGCTATAATCTTTTGGCAAAGAGTGGGCTGTATTGACGCCATTTTGGGGTGCAAACACTTGGGGGGGGGGAACACAATTATTGAAGCAAGTTGGTAAATTTACTTTATGCTTTAATTCGGACGATTCACAACGCAGTGCGCCACCAAGAATTTGCCACGGAGAGTTCATTTTTCCCAGTGCATTGTGGGAGATGGTCGAGAAATTCGCAGCGCGGGACATTTGAAATTGTTAGTTTTTCCAACCAGTGTATAGTTTCGTGAGCGTGTAATTCGAGTATACGTGTGCTCCTTTCTTTTCTTTTTTATCAATATGTTTTTTTTTTGTAAGGCGGCAGAACGCTATGCCCAAATCTATAACATATTAGCTCAAGTAACTGACACTCGTTCAGGGCCATGTTTTGACGACCGTAAACTTAAAAAATTGACTCTCCATGTACATGGGCGTCGCCAGGATTTTGTCTAGAGGGGGGCAAAAAAAAAATTGTGCCCAAAAATGCTTGTATTTCTCAACACATTCTCGATTTATCAGTTTTAGAGGGGGGCAGGGACATTTTGCCCTCCCCCCTCATTAAATTTACACCACTTTGTCTTCGCGCCTCTTTTTTTTTTTTTGCTTTTTTTTGCTTTTCCAGGGGGGCACAAGTGCCCCCCCCCCTTGCCCCCCCCCCCCCTCGCGACGCCCATGTCCATGTAAAACTCTTCGTGGCGCACTGCATTGTGAATCGCCCGAATTAAAAAAAAAAGAAGGGGAAATGGAATGGTAACATCGTGTAAACGTGCGAAAGCTTTGGTGGCGCCTTTTTTACATTGTACCTTTTTTTTCACCCTATAATGGGAAACGTTTGAGATGGTGGCAGCAAACACACCGGTCCCTTTTCTATTATTTGCGTCATTTTGAACATCACCAGGTGTCTCAAAAGCCTCCATTCGTAATCCTTAACCTATGCAGGTTTTGGCGACCTACGACAGAGGTCAGTTTATTCGAAGCTGCAACCCGCGCGAGGGGTGCAACAGTCCCGGCTGCGTTACGAACGCCGGGGCGGCCGGCGAGAAGGGAGTGTGTAGCTACTGTTGCGAAGGCGACCTCTGTAACAACAGATCCATTGCGGACGGAGTTGCAGACATCCTGCACTGCTACCAGTGTACGTACCGCTCGGACAGCACGGCTTGGAGCCCGGCTTGTCTCGACCCGAAAAATGGAAGCGTTGCCACGTTTCCTTGTGACGGAGTGTGCGGGGTGAGTTTTAATTAATAACATTAATTTAATACACTCAGTCAACCAAAAAAGAAAGTCCCCCCTTAAGACTTTTTTTTATCTAACTCAAAAACTACTGGGCACATCTTGCTCAAATTACGACTGATAAGTACATACATTCCTTAGCAATCCAGCCATACTCTTTGAGTGTGAACCACAACTTGCACAACTATACAAAAGTGCAGTTTTCGGTATCAGTCGTCATAAATTGCATACCTTCGTACACATTATCATTGTTTTGGGGCCAAATAGAGTACGGCTGGATTGCTAAGGAATTTCTGTAGGCCTACTGATCAGTCGTTATTTGAGCGAGAGGTGCTCAGTAGTTTTTGAGTTAGACAAACAAGTATTGGAAGGGGGGAGTTTCTCTTTTTTGGTTGAGTGAACATATAAAGCGTTGGTCGAGACTGCATGATTTGTCTGTGCTAGACTAGTATGCGGCACATTCCTGGTCTTTGGAATAGACCTCTGCACAGCAAAGATTTATGATGGCAGGTTAGAGGATTAATTACTCAAAACAAAACTGCGTGTTGCCCTCGAGATTCTGATGAAATGTCAGCGGGCGCATTGTATGATAATCAGGTCATAGGCAAACCCGGCCGTCGTAGTATTATAAAAAAAAAAAACATGAGAACCAATTTGGCCAATAGCTTAGTTCACATTTCTGATCGAGATGACGTCACGATTTCTAAAGTCGACTCCGATTGGCCGGCGCGCTGGGTCGCATAAAATTTGCATTGCTCAGATAATAATTAGCAGACGGATACGGAGAGGGCTCCGTTTTACATCGGGAGACACTCAGACCAGCATTATAGACCACTATCATATTGCGCCTCTTTGGAGTTTTCCCATTCAAACCAACGTAACCAAGCGAGGCTGGAAGGAAACAATGGTCTGGTTCCTCTTTGCACAAAACAAATCATTATTCAGTACTGTTATTGGATACAGGGAACATGACTGAAATGTCGGGCAGCATGATAAAGGTCTATTCTTCGCTCTCTTCAATGTGAACAATCAGCTTAATACCGTGGTTTTGAACTGTCAAGTTATAGTGTGTCTTTCGTTTTGATAATCGCTACAGGTGACGACACTGTCGATTCGCGGAGCCGA
Source organism: Patiria pectinifera (assembly GCA_029964075.1). Lineage (NCBI taxonomy): Eukaryota > Metazoa > Echinodermata > Asteroidea > Valvatida > Asterinidae > Patiria > Patiria pectinifera. The sequence continues at coordinate 22,759 of JASAOE010000267.1, forward strand.
GATTATAACCCGCCAGTGCTTCTCCGACGCCGATGGCACGGGGCCTTGTGTGCCGGGCTGTGACGGCACAGGTCAGTGCACGACCTGCTGCTCGGATAACCTGTGCAACGGGGACCTTGGGGCGCCCTCTACGACACCTACCAGCCAAGCTACCTCGATCAAGATCAATTTGGCGGTCCTCTCCACATGTCTTTTATACCTAACATTGCGTTAAAAGGGAATGTACAACAATTGCTTTTGCTGCAATTTTCCGAAATAAATGGATTTGGAGGATTAGTAATAAGTATGTCATAGCAAATATTGTTAAATCAAATTAGGTTTTGCCCTTCACCGACGTTTCTTAAACACTGTATATTCAGTGTGTTACCTCCCGAGTGAAAGCTGGAAAAAATCACTCGGGTGGGACTCGAACCCACGACCTCCTGCTTTCTAGTGCATATTATTGTTAAACTGCAATTTTCGGAGATGAATGGTTTGGGAGGATTAGTTATGTTATGGCAAATATTGTTAAACTGACTTGTTTCACGTTTTGGGTAGATGCTGGAAAACAAAGAAACCAATCATGTTCTTGTAGTCTGGTTCCTTGAACCCACTGACTATGAAACGTAGCAATTTTTGGACGTTGGGTAATTTGAGGGTCAGAGAATGAGTCTAGCTGGCTTGTACCCCTTCACAGGTGTGTAATTAATTGCGAAGAAAGTGTGGAATAAAACAGAAGCATTTTTTGAAGGAAAAAAAAAACAGTTTTCTCCAACACTGGTTGGCCGACCAGCGTTGGAAAAAAAAACAGTTTTTCTTGAAAATGTCAGCACACCAGGAGCCACGATTTTACAAGATGCTTTAGACTGCATTCCCTAACAATCCAGTGAGGTATTTCGTGATAATTTTATCATTTCGGATTTTTATGTTTGCAAATACTGTATCTTCCCTTTAACCCTACACGGCATGCAAATTGCGGGCCGGCTGAATTGTATGTCCCTCTGCGCATGTGCGCACACACAATTTTTATTCATGTGTGGTATGTAATTTGGACTCCTATGAACTGTGACGTCTTTAAGAGGCCTCACAGCAAAAACTTGAAACCTTTAAACCTTTTTTCTAAACACTTAGGTCGTTTTCTTCTTGGGAGTCTATTTTATTTGTAAAGTAACCTAATATGACCTGCAAAACCTATATATATTTTTTATTGTGCCATACACTTTTAAAAGTTTTAAAGAAAGGTAAAAAAAAAAATGACCCAAAGTTTACCTAGCATAATGTAAACATAATCACATTGTAAATATATTCCTCTAATTTGTTTTTTCATTATGTAGAATTCGACAGGACGGCATAAAATTTGCTTAATAAGAACCTAAAAATGTATATGACGCTCTCTGCAAAATTGAGGCTGATGTCAAAAGATGCGTTAACTCGAGGCTAAAAAATCCGGACAGCTCGAGCCGCGAAAACAGTTTTTTTTGCAAGGGTATCGCGGGGGGAAAAGGTGAAAGGGGGGAGGGGGAGCGCGCATTCCGCCCCGGCCTATTTTAGGGTTAAGGTTTCTGCCTGAAATGATATCACACTTTTGATCAAGAATATACAAAGCATATTCGCATAAGCATAAAAAACAAAAAGGCACCAAAATGCTGTTAATTTTAAATTGCCAAATGAAAATTGAAAATGAGGTTAAATGAAACACCTGTGCATTCACAAGGACTACATTTTAAAAAAAATGCATTAGGCAAAAAAAAAAAAGTCTCCGGTTTCTGGTATGCGTGCGCGTCGTCGTAGCCATGCGCGTCGGCAAAATGAAAAAGGTTTTTTTTCAATGAAAGATGATGTATCAAAACCGCCAAACTCACTGGTTTGACTGGAATTCTGCTGCTGCGCAATTTCAACGTGTTTTTAGATGGGGTTATGATCGAGAATAAGCTTTATGTGGCCTCTCTGGACTCCCATATATTTTCACTAAGTTTAGTCGGGCACCATTTGCAGTCATCAGCCGACATTTGAAGCAAAAAAGTCGGGTAAAAAAAACAAAAAAGCCGCGTCGCCGCACCACTTTTTGGACAAGCTCCATACCAGAAACCGGAGACTTTTTTTTTTTGGCCTTACATGGGCTCTTGAGGTAGGCGTGATTATACTAGTTTTAATAACTGTCCCAACTTCTGATGTAGGCCTACATTTGGTTACAAAATATTGATGACATAATAACTATCGTAAAAAGCAGTTGTAGATACATAATAAAAGAAGTTTTTAAAAA
>JASAOE010000268.1:0-50000 GCA_029964075.1 Patiria pectinifera
TGCCAAGGAAGTGTCTTTGTTAAGTATCATTTTGAGTAATTAAACGGAAGAGGAATGTAGATGATTTTTACTTCCCTTATTAAACCCTACAACTTTTGTTGTGAAAAGCGCCCTTTATTATAGCGTCAAAAGAGGTTCAGACACCCCCACCACCACCACCACCACCACCCACTGGAAAGTTCAGTTGGAGAAAATGTTGTTGTTGGGTCCGCCCTTGGTCCCCCTCATAACATGCTGTAACCCCCCACCCCACCCCGTCTATGCCACTACCCTCCTTACTTCTTCCTTCATGATCTGATAAAAGTTCTAAACGCAACTCTTCGGAAGTTCAAAACTCATGGAGATTTCTATTCTAAACATGTCTGAAAAATCTCCTGACTGAAGAAGCGTGGTCTAAAATTCCGCCCCAATTACGTCTAGGCATGGAGGAAGGACTCCTCCATGGTCCAGGCCGCGCTTTTTTGGTTTTCTAGAAAAACAGTTTTCTTCGAGTTGTTGTTTTGTGCACGTTTGCTGCATAAAAAAATCAGTGTGTGATAATATTACTCTCTGAATTACCAAAGAGTGAAATTAAGACTAGACGTTTTAGAGTGAAAATCACTCTCATTTTAGATTGAAAAAGTCTGGGGGGAAAAAAAGAACCACTTCACTGTCGAAGCTCGAGTAAAAACTCGATCGTTTCCGACTGTGGGAGTGAATCTTCACTCGAATAGAGTGAATTTTCACTCTTTGGAATTTAGAGAGTACCCAGTGTTTGTTTGTATTCCCATAATTTATATCAAAAGTTACTAATTGTGTTTTAATTACATTGGTTAGCAGGCGCGGTTCTACGGGGGGGGGGGGCTGCCCCAAAATGTGTTGTGTCCCAAAAAAAAAAAAAAAAAAAAAAAAAAAAAAAAAAAAAAAAAAGGAGAAGGATTTGTACATTTGGCGCTCCCCATTGAAAATATGGCATGAGCCCCCCCCCCCCCCCTTTTATTTTTTCGGAGGCCTAAGTGTCTGGAAAAAATAACCGGTCAACATTTCAGCACGCCTCCCTAAAAAAATTCTGGATCCACCGTGCTAGCCCCCCCAAAATATTGGTTCTAGAACCGCGCCTGTTGGTTAGTCTGGCAGTCGGGCTGTCTATCAACGTGTGCGAGCCCTGACCTCAAACGTCAACACCCAATATCAGATGAGAAAGTTTTTCTTCAAGAATATTTTTTTCTCTCAGAAAACCCCTCTTAGAGATACCGGGTTTTGATGATTTTTTTTTGGGGGGGGATATTATAGCTACTCTATTATATTTACTGTTTAATGGCACTGCCCGGCTATAGCCATGAAATAAATCATCAAATCATCTTTAAAACTATATCATGACCCTGTATGTATATCTATTTATTTACTTTCTTATTTCTTATCAACTTGACAAGAAACGAGTCCCTCCGGTTCTTTTCAGAACCACACATACTCACAAAAGAGATTTATTCACACGGTGCTACCGCAAACTTATCTTGTTGACAAGAAATATATTCAGAATAAATTCGGAATTTCTATTCCGAATTTCCCGACCGCAAAATAATATATTTTTCATAACACACGCTCATAGAAGAAGATAAAAAGTAGTCACAACTAGAGTGCAAAGCACGTTACCGACTGGAATATTAATTATAGGTTTTGGTAAATTTATGAAGTAACAAAAAATTGAACTTCACTGGCCGTAACACCTGTTAAAGAATAATTATCGGTATTCCCTCTTTGTTGTGATCATGAAGGTCATCCACACTGCGCATCGATCAATTAAAATAGTTGCTTCATTGGTTTAATTAGTGCATGGACCATGGTCAAGTACAGTAGAAAACAGTCGCCGTGAACAGTAGCTCCATGGTTGGAGGACAATGAAGACATTCTTTAGAGCAGGGGCTGGGAAAACAATGCATTCCTTCTTGAAGGAACTATAAACCAGCTGTTTTTCACTCACAGAGCGATACATCATCTTTTTTTATTTAATGTTTCCTTTAATTATTTTAAAAAGTATACAGGTTATGAGAAGAAATTAATTTGCTCCAAATTTGTAACAAAAGAGTAGAGATTGTGGTATTGGTGGCAGCAGTCAATCTTTAAATTCCAACCATTTTTGGAGGCCACAGAAATATAAACGCACGTCTGTACTGTGGTGTTGTTGGAGCCGGAGCCGCACGGTGTGCGTGGAGGGCGCCACCATGTGCCCAACCCCACCGAGCAATACAGTTTATTGAATCCATACAGTAGCAGGATATCTTAATGTATACTAGTTTCTTTTCCAACCGTAAAATGTAATATCCACACAAAAATATTCTTACTGTGGAATAAATATTAAAAACAAGCACTCTGTGAATTATTTTTTATTATATTGAGTACAATTTAATAATATTTAATTATTTATTGTTGGTAAGTAATCAATGAAAATAAACAAAAGTAATAGCTAAGTCTGTGTGACGCGTGACGAGACCACCAAAAAATATCTGTCCTTTACCCTATAGATTCTGGGAGAATAAGGCTGCACACAGCACAACCGTGGCGTGATCGCGTGATTTTGCTCGATAAGGTGGAAGAGATTAGGTGCCAGAAAGAGTCGAAATCATGCCTGAATTTACTCCATTTGGTGCCCTTAACCCAGCTCTTGCAACGCTCGGAGCTGTGGTTGCATTCTACGCCGTTTTTCGCCTTGTTACGTCCCTCCTGAACGGTGTGAAGACGTTCTTTCTGGCTGGGCCGCTTGGGCTGAGTGCGAATGTGAAGAACTACGGAGATTGGGCAGGTAGGCGGGGACGGGGGAGGGGTTTCCAGAGGGGGAAGTTTCTTGATGGGCACTATGATTTACCCACAAACATTAGTGGGGCTAATTATTGACTGGTTAATTATGATTAGAATGATTCACAACCAAACATTCATTCATAAAGTCTTTGAATTTATGGGGGGGGGGGGGGTTTTTGGGCAGGCCTCTCCCACTAGGCCTCCCCCTCCCCCTCAAAATTGGAGAGCTGAGACTGGGTAGAAATAGCCTTGGAAAAATGTTGCAACCTGACGCCACTTCTGCGATGGTTTCAAAAGACGCAAAAATGTATAAAAAGAGGGAGACCAGGTGCACCACCTCACTCGTCACGCATCGCAACGGCAACTCAATCTCTGCTCATTAATTAGTTTTTTTATCTCGCAAGGAGAAGGGCGTACATGGCTTCAATATAAAGGATTGTTTTCCTTTTTTTTTGTTTCAGCTGTTACAGGAGCTACAGATGGCATTGGCAAAGCATACGCTGAGCAGGTAAAATCAATCTCAGCAACTATTCCTTCTGATGAAAAAAATTATAGGCTAGAGAAGTTTTAAACTAGGTTTAAGAGAACTCGGATCTACATGTATAATCTAGGCCTATGTCCAGATGGTACTCAGCAATGTCTACTTCCAGATGGTGAGAGGAGACAGTGAGAAGAAATTACAGTTTTAGAGGTGGGAAGAAAATCCCAGATGAATATTTTGGGGGAAAACCCACAGAATCAAATAAGGACTGAAAACCCAATTGGCCCAGGCAGGAATCGAGCCTGGGTCACAGCGGTGGAAGGCTATAAGAAAGAACCACTTCACTAACTTGACTCCCAGTGGCAAATTGTTGGCATGGGAATGTAGGTATTTACATTGAAAAAAAAGTCATTTTTGAGCAAAATCTGGTGAAAAATAAATGAAAATTGCAACCCCCCTGGATTTTCCGACATCTACCGGGAGGTTTCTGCATAATTGAGGATGGTATAAAACCATTTAACTTACCTTGCAGAATACGTGCTGCCCTTTGAAAAAGTGGAGTTAGATAAGCCAGTGGTAAACATTCATGGTGTCGGCACCCACATGTATGCAAAATGTTTCTTACACAGCGGAAGATTTTGAAGCATTCAGGAAATTTCCTTGTGAAAATGTTCAGATTGATAATAAATAACTGTTTTGGAATACAAATATTTGACCTTGTTGATTGTTTTGTAGCTGGCAGCGAAAGGATTGAACATCATACTACTCAGCCGATCGGAGGATAAGCTGAATAATGTTGCTGCAGAAATCGGTAAGTTGATCCATCTGGACCATTTTACCAAAATATTGTAACAACAATTTCATAGCGCTACTTCTAATCCAAAGCAGAAACATTGATCTGTTTTCCTGAGGTTTCTTGGTTCCTTCTGTTCCCCGTACCCCAGAATCCAAGTACAGCGTGAAAACCAAGACTATCGCTGTGGACTTCACCGGCGGTGAAGAGATCTACACTAGAATTGCCAAGGAGGTCGCAGGTCTTAGTATCGGTGTCTTGGTCAACAACGTCGGGATGTCTTACCGCTTTCCAGAGTATTTTCACGAGATCCCCGACCGACAAAAGGTTTGTTGTTTGCTCAGAGTGTAATTATTAACACCCCAAGTATGGTATCATCCCAACTATGGGCTCCGTGCACAAGTACCCCCTCAACGGTAAGGAAGGGAGGGTTGGGGGAGACGACTGGCAGAGACATTCGAACACCGTTGATGCTCACGAGGAGACGCTATGGCTTTGTGAACATTCCGACAAAAATTTGTTGTGCGTACTTTGGGCCAAACGCCCGCAAACCAGTACACACATGATGTGTCCCGTCCATGGGCTCTCAAAGGTAGTAAATCAGCGCCCTCTATCGTTGATGCACGGAGCCCATAGCTGGGACCATCTGGTCATATAGTAACCTTTCCAAGGTTTGAGAGACTCTTTCAAGATATTTCTTTCATGCTTTTTCTTTCTTTTTTTCCGTTGTAGATGCTGGTGAATATGTTGAATCTGAACTGTATGTCCGTCACACAGGTAAGATGAACTAAGTGAAATTATTTAAAATGAAAAAATTTAATCTTCGACCTGTAGAAAACATGAACCTTTTTCAATCAACCCAATGGAGTACCGAAGTGAATACGTCCTGGGCACAAAAGTGTGTGAGAGGGACATTGGCGTGTGATTCAGCCCGTGAACCAACACTCGCGCGTACTCCATTCGTTTACGCCACACTTTCTGGTTCTAAATGGCGTCACACTTCGGTACTCCATGGACCTAAGACATAATGATGTCACGCTTTGTTTAGAAGTGCGCTTTCATATAGGAGCCAGGTGGGGTGTAGCTCCTCTAGTAAAGCGTACATGTTAACAAAGCGTGACGTCATTATGTCTTAGGTCTGTGAGTAAGTTCTTAGCCTGCAGTCATTCAATTTGTCAATGTTGTTTTTTTTTTAGGCAATGCAGTACAAGATTGCGTGACATAATCATGTTTATTTTATTTCTTTGCAGATGACTTCGATTGTTCTTCCCGGAATGCTTGACAGGTAAACGCAGACTTCACTACTTACTTGTCAAGGTCTTGGGCTGGACCTCGTGTTATTTACGCTCAGCCGTGCATAAATTTAGGCCTAGATTATACTTGAAATCCCTCCGCACTGCTCAATGATGTCACTGGCTCTGTCTCAACATATCGACAGTGATTGCTGGGGGATTTTGCAGGATTGAGGCAGTGGTCACCCCTCCAAGGACCACATTCAAGAAATTCAGAGGATTTTGCAGGATTGAGGCTGTATGCAATTTTTTTATGGAGGCAATTGGAGGATTTTGCAGGATTGAAGTTGCATCCTAGCAAAAATACCTAGGGAGTTAGGGTTAACCCTAACGGATCTCAACCCATCAAACCCCAACGGCATGTTTTGTTGGAATCTGTCAGGATGGGTACAGTGCCCCTAAACTGACAGTCTTTTACATTGGGTTGGCACACCTCCAGAATCAAAGTCAGAAATATGTGTGTGCAGTTTCCCATATGGTGTTGGAACTTGCCAGGATGGGTATGGTTCCTAGAAAAAATACCTCAGGAGATGGGGTTAATCAATCACTGAATTTCTGTGTTAATAAACCCGAACGACGCTTGATGCTTTATTTCAATGGTGTAGATAAGGCAGTGTCTTATCCGTGTTACTTTGTCTCACATAAGGGGAATGTTAAGTTTGGTTAAAACAATCTTTTTTTTTCGTTGGTTTGGGTTACAGGAAGAAAGGCATTGTGGTCAACGTGTCGTCTGCGTCCGGCATGCAACCCAGTCCATTACTGACGGTGTACTCTGCAACCAAGGTATATAAAGAGTCCTATAATAACAATGTGGTGCTAATAGAGCGCTTTATACCAAAGGTCTCAAGGCGCTTCACAATTATTACCCCTGTTCATCAGACCATGAGACCAGTATTTGCAGCAGCTCGAGATCAGCGCATTCTGGTCTCTACTCTCACAGGTACCCATTTATACTCCTGGGTGGTGAGAGGACAGTTGTGGTAAAGTGTCTTGCCCAAGAACACAAGCATCATCGCAATCTGGCCTCTACCCTCACAGGTACCCATTTATACTCCTGGGTGGTGAGAGGCAATTGTAGTAAAGTGTCTTGCCCAAGAACACAAGCATCAGCGCAATCTGGCCTCTACCCTCACAGGTACCCATTTATACTCCTGGGTCGAGAGAGGCAATTGTAGTAAAGTGTCTTGCCCAAGAACACAAGCATCATCGCAATCTGGCCTCTACCGTCACAGGTACTCATTTATACTCCTGGATCGAGAGAGGCAATTGTAGTAAAGTGTCTTGCCCAAGAACACAAGCATCGTCGCAATCTGGCCTCTACCGTCACAGGTACTCATTTATACTCCTGGATCGAGAGAGGCAATTGTATTAAAGTGTCTTGCCCAAGAACACAAGCATCATCGCAATCTGGCCTCTACCCTCACAGGTACCCATTTATACTCCTGGATCGAGAGAGGCAATTGTAGTAAAGTGTCTTGCCCAAGAACACAAGCATCGTTGCAATCTGGCCTCTACCGTCACAGGTACTCATTTATACTCCTGGGTGGTGAGAGAACAGTTGTGGTAAAGTGTCTTGCCCAAGAACACAAGCACCATGTCAGTCCTTCTGATTTGAAAATCACAGGCGTGTGAAAAAAGGCACACATGGATTTTTCGAGGTGCGTGTTTTTTCTAGGTGTGTGGTTTTCTAGGTGTGTAATCTGAGTTCCTGGGAAATTCAGGCGTGCAATTATTCACACTTCTCGGGAAGCTTTTAGGTGTGCGATGGTGTGGGGGTGTGATCGCATGCCTGTCCCCATCATTGTTCGAGCCCACGTACCACTATTGCGTCACATGGGTCAAACATTTCATCCACTGTGAGTGATTATATTGTTCATCCTCTCCATTGCAGGCTTACGTTGATGTCTTGACCCGAGCTTTGCAGACGGAATACGCCTCCAAGGGAATCATCTTCCAGGTAGGTCAAAGGTTACGTATCTCAGGGTTCAACCGTTGATCTCCATTAGTAAGATTGGATAGGACACAACGCCCTCCATCTTGTGCATGCACGCGTAGTCATCGGTGAGGGTTTGAAAGTTTGAAATGCGTTCATCACACAGACCATGCAGCATACGCATGCGCAGTCGCAGACGTTAAACCCTCACTGTACTACCCAGCTGTTTGTGTCCGCGTTTTCCGAATCTTCACTGCGGGCAAGTACACGCGTGTCCTATCCAGTGTCCTATCCCGTCTTACTAATGGAGATATCAATGGGTTCAACAGACAGGAAATGCGGGAAAGTTTCAGAACTTGGAAGGAAATGTTGGAAAAGCACATTTTTATAATTTTCTTCACTTTTAGATGAGGACAGGCAGAGATTTCCTTGTTTCCTAAATGTTAGTGGTCGCGGTGTGCTGTGACGTTTTAAGAGTTATACAGAAAGCATGTGTGATGATATTACACACGTAATGGCTACCGGAAGCGTCGATGTAATTTCAAAATCAGATTGGTGTATATCGGAGAGATTGAGGCCAAGGTTATTTTGTAGTCTCCTGATTCCTGTTTTCTGTTTTTCGAATCAATTAGTCCGTACTGCCGTTCTTCGTGTCCACAAAGATGAGCAAGATTCGACGTTCCTCGATCACCGTCCCGACGCCAACAGCGTTCGTCCGTAGCGCCCTGGCTACACTCGGCATTGAGGATAGGACCAACGGATGCCTCTCCCATTCTATACAGGTATTTGATGAAGCTGTGTAAAGCTTGCTTTTCTGTTTTAGGATGTTTTTCAAACCGTGACCTTGACCTCACCAGTTGCAATAAGGTACAAGAGTCGTACTCCTCAGGCTTTCAGTTATTCCTACCTTTTCTCCTTTTCCTAGTTTTTTTCTGCCTTGCTCCTACTTTTCTATTTATTTCTTGAAATTCCTACTTTTTCCCACTTTTTTGTCCCACACCTCCTAAAAATGAAATCTGACTGAATATTTTTCATGACAGTGTTACACACTGTCATATCTAAATCACACAATTAAGGGCTTGGGCACAGGAGTACTGCAACTGTACTTCCAAGAGCTTAGTTGAGGATGGAGCACAAGTGTTGTGAGTACAGAACATGCCAAATGAGGCTTATATGCTATGGACATGGGTGAGTATCAACGAAAACTACTCCTGAAAGCTTGCAAAAGTCCCACTTTTATCCTGATTTTGTCCTCCAAATTCCTATTTACTTTTTTTTCTACCTAACTTTTCACCTGGATCTGCTTGAAAGCGTGAATAGTATGAGGGATCTTGATGCTTTAGACCATCAACAACAGTGCATATGTTCAATTCTTAAACAACAAAAGCTAGTCCCATTGAACAATGCCAGTTGTGTCCTGCTGCTGTTGGTGACTACAGACTCTGAGGCAGTTTGGCCTTGGGACTTTTGGCCTTGAGACTTTTGCTCTTGAGACTTTTGCCCTCATCTTGCTACATTGGACAGACTTGTCATTTGGACAAGTGTTGCATGTTGCTCCGTTATTCAGGGTTTCTTGAAAATTACTCTTTGACTTTGGGGTATCTTTTGGGTCTAATTTTTGAAATTCTTAAAATATTCTGAAAATTCTGAAGTTCTCAAAACAAACGAGGCCTGTTTTGTGTTAATCTAGTCTAGGGTTGGGTCTTGGACAATGCCCCTCAATGGCTGGTTACAAAATCTTGATACCCAAGAAACTGGGCGTCCGCAAGAGCGCCCTCGAGGGGCTGAACCATAAAAAGGCCAATTAGACTTTACTGAAACCTTGACGTCACTGCCAGCTTCAGCTTAAAGATTGTATTTTTTATATTGAGAGGATTTTCCAGGGTTTATTTCATATGTAAACGTATCGAACATTTAGTATAAAGCTGAATCAAAGATCAGTATTGAATGAAAATAGGTTGTGGGTTGCCAATTTTTTTTTGTTAATCAAGTCATTGAATGAAATTTTGGTGGTGGGTTGCCCCCCAAAAATTAAATTAATAAAGTCATTAAGTGAAATATAAGTTGTGGGTTGCCCAAAAATTTAAATTTAGCCATTGACTGAAATATAGGTGGTGGGGTTGTACATTTTGATGAGGCCTGAAATTCAGTGGCATATCCCGAGGGGGGGGGGGTTAGAAGGTTGTCATTTGCCCCTCCCCCTCCTCACCCCTCACCCCTCTTCTCCCCTGGCATAACAAGCTGGATACGCTACTGCTGAAATTCTGAAGCTTTCAAAACGAAGCGAGCATGTTTTTTTTTGTGTTGATCTGTTTGTGTTCATGTAGGGTTGGGCCTTTGACGTTGCCCCTGAATGGCTGGTGACTAAAGTCGTGGTGTCCATGTTTCTTGGCTACCGCAAGAACGCCCTCCGGCTGCTGGAGCAGAAAAAGGACAATTAGACATTCCTGAAACTCTCAGTTTTTTAAAGGATGGTTGTGTGGACATTTTGTACTTTCAGATGCTCATCATTTCATTCGAAACGCTTTTTGTAGACCAGTTAGGCGCATTCAGGACGTACCGTGAGTGTCCTTAAGTCATTATACATCATTCCTATTGCTAAGATGGTGTTGTGGTCTAAATGATTTCTAATTAAATTACAAATTCAAGCAGCTCAATATTGCAGATGTGAATTTTAATCAACAGCAGTAGTGTATGCAGAATCATTTTGTGTGAGGAATCTTGTAGGTCTTGATTTGTGATGCCTGAAAATCGGTGCCATTTACCCCTCCCCCCCCCCCCTCTCCTCCTCTCCCGGCATAAAACGCTACTGCTGAAATTCTGAAGGTTACAGACCAGTAATAAACTTCCCTAGACCCCAATGGTAAATGCTCCCACTTCAGAAATTCGGGGAAAATACTCACAACTCTCCAAGGTGTTCGAGACACACATCAAATTAAAGCTTATTTCATCATCTTTCATTTTCATTTCAATTTTCGGGGGGTCAACTGATGACTTTTTGGAGAAATTTCCATCCGAAGATGATCATTCCTGAAAATAGTCCTGAAGCCCATCGCCATTTTGAAAAACGATGCCTACACTCCATTGCAAAATAGAGCGCTTTAAGGGCCCCAATTTCATCCAAATTGAACGAAACTACAAGCTCACAGTCCTGTGCACGCATGGGCGTCGCCAGGATTTTTTCTAGAGGGGGGCAAAAAAAAATTTTGCCAAAAAATGCTTGTATTTCTCAACACATTCTCAATTTATCAGTTTTAGAGGGGGGCAGGGACATTTGCCCCCCCCCCCCCAACTCATTAAATTTACACCACTTTGTCTTCGCGCCTCTTTTTCTTTTCTTTTCTTTTTTTTCTTCTTTTTTTTTTTTTTTTTTGCTTTTCCAGGGGGGGGGAGGGCAAGTGCCCCCCCTTGCCCCCCCCCTCACGACGCCCATGTGTGCACGGCTTCCACCCATATTTTTTACAAACTCTCAAGTTCATGGCCCACAGCATGCTCAAATACTGAAGATTTTGAGGGCATGCAAATTGTGATTTGGCCAGCGTAGGCAATTTCGGACTGATTTACTGGTCTGCAACCTGCAGCTTTCAAAACAAAGCGAGCATGTTTTTTTTGTATTCATCTGTTTCTGTTCATCCAGGGTTGGGTCGTTGACGTTGCCCCTGAATGGCTGGTGAACAAAGTCACGGTGTCCATGCATCTGGGCATCCGCAAGAGCGCCCTCCGGAGGCTTGAGCAGAAAAAGTCCAATTAGACATTCCTGAAACTCCGGCCTCATCTGCAGATTTGGAGACTCCTTGGGTCCATTGCCTACTTAAGGAACATCAGATCTTACAAAATGAGGCCTAAGTTTAGAGTACATTATTTCCATTTGATATGGGAATTTAAAAGCTTCTGAATGATTCTAAAGCAAAGACTGAAACTGGAAACAAAGCCACGATTTCAAAAATGTCCATATACTGTGACTTATGCAGTGTCTATAGGTATACAGCACTGGCAATGTATATAGGTTTACAGCACTGGCGATGTAAACTCATATCACTTTACAATTGTCCACGTAAATGTGCAGGATTTGTTCAAGTAACTTTTAGTGGTCAAATTCTGGCTAGAACGATAATGTCAATGATTTCCATTGTTTGGCAGTGAATTATTTTTTTTAATAATAATTTTCAAGACTAATAATGACTTTCAAGAAGTGAACTTGCTAGTTGTACACATATGCACTTTTTAAAGATCAGCCAAAGAAATTGTACAAATTATCTTTGTAACGTGATTGGTTGAATTAATTTTGGTGGGAAATACCTCGATCGAGTCATGCTTTAGCTGGTAATTATGTTTATCATGATTGCTGTCGATCTATGTAAGTGTGCTTTCTTTTTAAAAAGTCGATTATTTTTATGCCAATTTAAAAATTACTGGATCATCAGCAGAAGTGTTTGTATAATTTTTACATGTTTATATCGAGAGGATTTTTCAGGGTTCGTTTCATTCATGAAAATATTGAAAAACTGCAACAGCTAATAAAGTGGTTATGTTCAGCAAACTAGTGTTGGGTGAAAAAATGCAAATGATGTAACTGATTTCTAAATGTTTAAAATGACGCTTCAATCTGCATATTTGTGAGGCGTTCTGGCAACATGAGACGAAATAATTTTCATATTTATTAGTATTTGTGATCTTTGATACGACTACTACACGTTTAAAAGAAAGAGTATAAAAAAACTATGGAATAAAAATGTTTTTAAGGGAAAACATGTTGCATTTTTCATTTTCACGAACATACAACTCAAAACTTTACTGGCCCCTTTGCTCAGTATAATACTTTCTTGACGTGTCGACTGTTGATTATTGTGAACTTTTAACAGCATAATTTGTGTCTAAAAAGTGGTGCCATTAGATTCTTTCTATTAACATCCACAGCCAGCTGAATTAAGATGTTTGCATCAGTTTTGCATCCATAATTGCAAGGCATTGTTATTTTATACTCGTATTGTCAATTGAAAGCTTTGTCATATTTAGGATTTGTTGAAATTGGGTGAAAATTAATAAATATGATTTTCAAATTTGCTATCTTTGTATCAAAGCCATATTTCTTATTAAATTAAGGCACAGACAAAAGGGAAAATTAAGGCACAGACAAAAGGGAAAATCCAGGAAAAAAATTGTCCATTTTTTATTCACTTACATGGTATTTTTATTTCACATTCAACTATATCCTTCTCAAAGGGGATTAGTTACATAAGTAGAATCCGTACAAAAAAAGTAAAATTCTATATCTGTACAATAACGACCTTCCTGACAAGTAATTATTTTCACATCAGTATATTTGCGTAAAATTTCCAAGTTACATTATTGCTAAAATATGAACCTGTTTTAAATTCATTCTCTAACGCTTCTGCTACATTAGTGTTTACCTTCTTAGAGTTTAGGCATTCTCCTGAAGACGGTCAGAGCATACTGACCGGAACGTCGAGTTTATACCTCTGGTTCTTTCCAGAACCATTTTCTTAGTTGAGAAATTATTCGCACATGGTGTTTCTGCAAACCTTTCTTTATTTAGTATCTCCACCATGCAAAGCCTCAAATCTTACTAACCCTATGTAGTCCAAATCACTACAAATCTAAAATGTGGCCTCTATTTAAGTTTTAATTTAAAACCTGCAAAGAAAAGTAGTGTTCAATAAAAAATTCATCACACTCTTTGACTACAAGTTCTGCAAAACAGGACAGATTGCACTAGAATTCTGGGCAAACGTCACACACATAAACAAGCGACCAAACCACTACGATTGCAAATTAAACAAAGCTGCCTCAAAA
This sequence comes from Patiria pectinifera, assembly GCA_029964075.1. Taxonomy (NCBI): domain Eukaryota; kingdom Metazoa; phylum Echinodermata; class Asteroidea; order Valvatida; family Asterinidae; genus Patiria; species Patiria pectinifera. The sequence goes on from JASAOE010000268.1 coordinate 13,089, forward strand.
ATCAATCTTTTGTAAGTATTTGATAGTACATGTTTTTGAGTGCCTAATAATGTTTGGCCCCATTTAAAACTTAATATTCACCTTAAAATTGTTCTTTTAATGTGACTCAAAGAATACACACAAAAAATCAAAGCTATATTAAACTGCCCTGTAAACTTTTAAAAATACACAAAAATACATTTGATTTCAACAAGTTATTACCGACTTTGATTTCTTTCTTGGGTATACAATTGTAGGATTGTCGCTATGAAAGCGCGAGTCCTTTTGAAGCGCGCCGACGCCTCTTGGCCATCGCTTGTCTCCTGAGGGCGCTGTTGATGATGCTAACGCTCCACATCCACATACTTTCTGGTAGTTGACTAGAAAACCACATCTGAAAAAAGGAAATTAATGTCAAAAGGATAACCATTATTACCTCTACTCACATACCCAACTAGAAGTTTGTCGGAAAATTATTTTCTTATTTTTGTCACATTGTTTAAAGGTGCACTGGAACTTTGAAATGAAATCGCAAAATCACGCCAAAATACACTTCTCTGCTAACTTGGTAACGGGTAGGTAAACTCAAGATTTATGAACGGGAATGTTAGGAGCCTGACAAAATTTCACTGTTAAGTAAATGTTTTGCTCATCAAGTCGCTAGAGGCGAAAAATCAAAGTGCGCTACGTTAGTGGCCGTGCTACATTGGGGACATCAACAATTCTATTTTTACAAGTAACTCACTCAAACGCAGCCTACAATGTAATAGACCTTTATCACACTGCCGCCATTTTAGTCATGTACCCTATATCCAATAACAGTACTGAATGATAATGTTTTTGTGCAAAATGGAACCAGACTATTTTTCCCTCCAGCCTCGCTTTGGTTACATTCGTTTGAATGGGGAAAAATCAAATGGCTGCAACATGATGATGGTCTATATCTTACCAGAAATGTGTGAGGCCAGTAGCCAGTGGTCTGTGTGGATCGGCCCAGCGTAGACACGGCGTGCTTAGCGTACAGGTAAGCCGATGGAATCATAAGGCTGGACTGATGCGGACCATCCTTAAAATCTGTCATCTTTGTTGCCACGTAGGAAGGCATCAGGCTCTGTATGAAGATGCCCTTGGTCTTGTATTCATATTGCAGGGCCCTGGTGAAATAATCCAGGTAAGTCTGGCAGGGAGGAACAGGGATAAAAAATACACTGCATGTTAATCCATGTACAAGTGTTTATATTAAATGGCAAGTGGAGATGGTCTGACAGGGAGGAACAGGGATAAAAAATACACTGCATGTTAATCCATGTACAAGTGTTATACTAAATGGCAAGTGGAGATGCCCTTGGCCTTATGTATTCATATTGCAGGGCCTTGGTGAAATAATCCAGGTATGTCTGGCAGGGAGTAACATGGATAAAGAAAAACATTGTATTTAACCCATGTAAAACTTGGTACTGGGTGAAGATGCGCTTGGTCTTGTATTCATACTGCAGGGCCCCATTGAAACAATCCAAGTAAGTCTGGCAGCGGGGAACATGGATGAAAAAAAGGCTTCACGTTTTCCATTATTTTGTAGGAATGCAGAGGTTCCTGAAATGGTATCTCTGGAAAATAGACTGCCCCATGGATCACCTCAACTATACCACCAAAAAGCAGTCAATATTTGTGTACTATGATATGAGGTATATTAATATTTACCTTGCATGTATGAAACACAGCTAGCTAGCTGTGGGTTGAGGTAGTAGATAGATGCAGTTTCTTAAAGTGACCTCACTTTCTTTCCCCCAGTTTGGAGCAGCTTTGGTTTGGGGGCTAGTTTTACTATACCACCTGTAGAGATCATGGAATTGCCTTGCGATTGCGATTAACACACCCCCTTAAAATTTTATTAGTGGGTCTTTGTTTTGAAACTGTATCGCTTACAGCTAAGTAGAGGAATGAACACCCCTGTATTAGCAGTGGAACAGTCTAACATCCTTGAGGAACAGGTAGTGAGGCTGTGGAAGATACGCACTGGTCACTTGTGGCAGATTATTCCAAGTGAACAGTTCATATATTCTACTTCCTTTTCTGCCTTTGCTTACAGGTATGTACCATTCCTTGAACTTGTGTATTGTTATTATTGATGGTAAAATATAATGTAAGACCATTATATCTAGATTCATTGTTATTTGCAGTTATGATGTGCTGAAGTTCTTTTGTTTACACCTTAAACTTACTCAAGAACTTTTCGTTTGTTCCTTTTGTATTTACATTGTAATGTTTCTTTTCTCACATTATGGGCTCTTGAACTACAGTTGTAGTTTTTTGAGAATTATTCTTTATGGATTTGTTATTGTGAATTGAACATGGATGGAAGTTGAGAATTCTACTCTTGATTTAACTTTGAAGTTACAAGAACTTCTTTTACCTAACTTCACTGTGGCCCAGCAAGTTTAGAATGAATGTACTTATTTTGTGTTACTGATATTTTAGGCATTTTGGTAATTAATATATTTTGAGTAGAGTTTCATTTAATTGTTGCTCCAAAGTTTAGGGATTTGAATGTACACACCATGCATGAGATACCCAGTGTAGGATAGGGCAGCCAGGCCTCGTGGTCCAGTCCCTGGGTGGGACATTCCAGAGACAGATGTTCAGTAGACAGACCGTCTGGGTTTGACCCTGTCTGACCAGAGTAGGATTGACCTTGTTAGCCTGGGATAGTGTGTTTTGATAGCCTTGTATGCCCCTTCCTCTGTTATCTAAATGTGGAGGCAAGTGCCAGGCTAGATTAACTTTACCAGAGCCAGGGCAAGATAAATTATGAACACTGGTGGTATTGTTCCATGAAGTAGTGAATTAATTGCAACATTTTCAAGTTCCTTATGTATTTAGTGTCTCGTATTGTTTTATATTCTTAGCTTGTGGCAGATTATTCCAAGTGAGCAGTTCATATATTCTACTTCCTTTTCTGCCTTTGCTTACAGATTTATTCTGTCAACCACCCGTCTCCCTTACGGGTGTAACACACCCAAAGCAGTCAATATTTGTAAACTATGACATGGGGTATATACATGTATATTTACCTTGCATGCATGATACACAGCTAGCTGTGGGTTAGGGTGGATAGATGCAGCAGCTGATATATTGACCACAGCCCCTCGCTTTCTCTCCACCATCTGCGGCATCACGATTTTAGTCATCTGAAAAAAGTTTACACAATAGTTCAGCATTTTAAAGTTTTCCCACATTCTGAGGCCAACTGTGCCACCCATCATGACAAGTCTTACCCACTGATATGCCATTCTCAATGATACAGCCCCCAATGTATCCAACCCAACGTAACAAGCCCCGCCCATTGATGTTCCAACACCACATGAATAGCCACAACCACTAATATGCCCATCCCATCATTACAAGTCCTGCCAACAAGCCCCACCCACTTACCAAAGCAGCCGCTCCTTTATTAATATTCATGCCATCCCATCAGAACAAGCCCCGCCCACTGATATGTTCCAACACCATCATGGACTAGACACAATCACTCATATTCCCATCCCATCATTACAAGTCCAGCCTACAAGCCCCATCCACTTTCCAAAGTAGCTCCTCCCATCATTACAAGCCCCACCCACTGATATGTCCCACCACCATTGTGACTAGCCGCATCCGCTAAAAGGCCCTCCCATCATGAAAAGCCCCACCCTCTACAAGCCAAATCCACTTAACAAAGTAGCCGCTCCTCTATCAATATAAGCCCCTCCCACATTACAAGCCCTGCCCACTACAAGCCCCACCCACTTACCAAAGTAGCCGCTCCTATATTAATATTGATCAGCTGCCAAAGTCTCTCAGATTTCATGTTGAGGAAGTACTGCGGTATATCCATGGCACCGACATTGTTCACTGTAAAAAGTAGAAAGAAAATCACAATTGTACGTTTTGATTTATCTCAGGATCCACTTCAAGGGAAAATACAACATTTGCAAACATCAAAAAATAAAACTACCAAATCATTTTGAAATACCTTGCTGGACTGTTTTTGAATGACAGTGTAAAGCATCCTGTAAAATCATGGCACCTGGTATACTGTTATTTTCAAGAAAAGGTTTTTTTTGTATCAATTTCCAACGCTGATCGGCCGATCAGCGTTGGAAACAACTGGCTTTTTTTTCAAATACTGGCCCCAATTGACCATCGCACTTGTTTGCAATCGATTACAAACCTATGAACGGGTACGAGCCAGCTAGACTGGTTCCCTGACCTTACAATTCCCCAATGTATGTAAACTGCTGTTTCTTCTTATATGGAGTCAGGGAACCAGACTACAGGAAAATGATCGTTTTTCTTGGTTTTTATAGCATTTTCGAACCCAAAACCTCAAAAAAGTCAGTGTAACTATATTTGCTATATATTTCCAACCCCCCAATTCCATCCATTTCTGAAAATTACAGCAAAAGCAAATGATGTATATTCCCTTTAAAGTTCGACTGAAAATGGCCCCTTGAATTGGACGAAGCTTATTCATAGAAAATCCAGTTGGAAGATGTGAAATTACCCAGAATTCCTATCTGTAGACCCTGCATCTGTCGTTCGATATCATCGTAGATTTCACTTCCCTGACTGAAGTCGGCCTGTATCGTTTTGGTCTTTATGTTGAAGTTTGTTTCTGTGGGGGAAAAAAACATGAAAGCATTTGGAACCAAGCTTTTTGACGCGCCCGGGCAAAGAAGGTCAGCGTGACAGACCAACGCTGACTTTGCAGCTGAGCGAGTGAGAAGGTGAAACTCAATGCTTAAAACCCACCTCACTCCTCCAAAATCCTCCTGGCGGTTTTGGAGGATTCTGGAGGATTGAGGATGAATGGTGATTGAATCAAATGAGGATTTCTGGAGGATTGAGGATGAATGGTGATTGAAGCACATGAGGATTTTGGAGGATTGAGGATGAATGGTGATTGAAGCACATGAGGATTTTGGAGGATTGAGGATGAATGCATTTTGAGGCAGGACTGTCAGATGATTTTGAAGGATTTGGCGTTGGTTATCCTTCATTTAAACACGAGTGCAAAATTTTGGGATGAGGAGGATTTTGGAGGATTGACATTGAATGCATTTTGAGGCAGGACTGTCTGACAATTTTGAAAAATTTAAGCGGAGTTGAAAAATTTTGGAAGATTTTGGAGGATTGAGGATGGTTCTTAGCAAATAGGGCCTAGGGGTTAGGGTTTTAAGCCTAATTCTCCGTTACTAGCTTACCCAGATCCTTGGCCACCTTCTTAAGCTTGTCTGCTGAGCGGCTGATCAGTACAATGTTGACTCCGTGGCTTGCTAGAGCCTGTGCGTAGGCTTTGCCAATGCCGTCCGTTGACCCTGTAACAACTGTAGAGAAAAGAAATCACAAGCATTCAAAGAATGATAGACTGATCCCTGAACCCGGCACAATTGCAGAATACCCCGCCACTCAATCTATCCACCTCGTAGCCGGCTACGAGGTCAACGTTGATTGACCTCAATAAACCTTCTCAGCGCTACTTGTATTTACTATGCGTCATGCTCCATTGCACTCCCACTTCGTGACCGCGTAGCCGCCAACAGGGTGGTTGGTTTGGACATAGAATTTTTTCAGCAACTCCCATTCCTTTGTGTTGCTTCGTTCTCAAGCATATTCAAGGGGACTCCCACTCCGTAGCCTCGTAGCCGCCAACAAGGTGGTTGGTTTGGACTTAAAAAAAATTTCAGGAACTCCCATTCATTTTGTGTTGCTTCGTTCTCAAATAATGGACCCTCACTCAGTATCTGGGTAGCTGGCAATGGACTTGAATTGGTTCTTTTGCAGTGATTCCAACCTCGTAGTCAGTGATTTTAGGGGTGTATTTCCGAGTGGCGGGGTATTCTGCAATTACTCCCTGAACCCCACCCAGAACATGGATAGTATGCATGCCACACTATTTACCAGCTGCCAACATCGTACGTGCGACAGTCTATGGAGAGTCGAGTGCATTTTCAAAGTATTTTCTAACAAAATTGGAAATGTTTAATCTCAGTCTCAGATTCCTGTCTTTTCAACATTTCTGCAACGATGACTGATTTTTTTATATGAAGAAGAAAAAAAGTGGAGTCGGGATGCAACATTCTTTCCCAATAAGGTCCATGCATATGAGGTCATCAGGGGCTATAAAGAGATGCGCAAATTGACCTCACTTAGTCACTGAGGTCAAATCACCATAACTTAGTTTACCCATGGAGGAAGACCCTCCATGGTTTACCAGGCGAAAACGGCTGTGCATAACCTCCATTTTATCATGTTGGGCCTACAAGTACAAGTAGGCTACAACTAGTACAAGTGTAAATTGTAACCTTTTAAAACAATTTTAACAATTGAGGGTGCAGAAAATGTCAAACATTTTGTAAACAAAAAATTATCAAGAAAAACTTCCGATCACCTCCCACAACTTACTTTCCCCGCCCAAAACTTAACTCGTAAATTCCCTAAGCTGCCGAGCGCCCTCTATCGGCTTTACCTGCCCACTTCCCGAATTCCCCGACCAGATCCCGATTTCTGCCTGGCAATCGCGGCCAGAAATGTATCCTGACGACCTCTTCGACTTGAAGCAACGTCTTCAGAGCCTTCTGCAGGACAAAGTACGCCCCTGCGATGGTCAAGACCTCGTTGTAAATCTGAAACGAACGTGAGACTTCATGGAGCAAAAAACGCACGCTGTCCACTGCGACCGCCATATTAAGTCCCTTCCGCGTTTTTGACTAGACTTGTTTAAGTCACTTGGGCCATAGCACACTATTAATAGTCGTGTTCCCTAACGTGGCGCACTTCGAAGCTTACCCAACTTTCCTCGTGTAGTGTTGCCAAACCTCTTTGTTGACAAACCTCAAATTCATGCAGTAAAATAATGGTACTTTTACCTTATTAATGCTTGCTATTAAACCTCCGTAAACAATTTTGGTTTCATAAAATTTAAGCCGAAATTTACAAACGGTGGCGTCCGAAAATTGGGCACAAATTGGCGGAGTGTTCCCTAACGTGGCGCACTTAAATAAATCTCGGAAAATTCCAAATAAGGGGCCATTCAGAATTTTCAATGTTTTAAAATTTCGATCTTTTTTACAAATTGTGGGTGGGTGGGTCAAGCTAAATAACTGAAAATCGAAATTCACTTTCCATGGAAAAAAAAAGATAAAAAAAACAAAGAAAGATAGATCTTCTGACTTGCCTGAACTACGCGCAAACGTTCCGATATCGCGATGCGTGTTTCTTTTCCAACTTCGTCCCCTGTATGTACTGTCAGTGGCGTAGCCAGGAATTTTTCAGTGGGGGGCGCTGGAGGCTGGAACATTTTCATGGGGGGAGGGGCGTCATGTAGATCAATGATAATTTTTTTAGAAACTCAAAATCTCATTGGGGGAGGCGACGGGGGGCGAGGTTTCATGGGGGAGCTGTCGCCCCCACGCCCCCGTTGCTACGCCACTGCAGGTCATACAGTTAAAGTTTATGTAAACTTGTATGAAAAGTCAAAGAAAAGTAACTCCCATGATCTATTTGACACCAAGTTTGTGTTAATTTGCCGGTGACGCCCTAAAAAATTATCCAGACAAGTATGTTTATTTTGTAACATTTTTTGTTCGTCTGTCGGTCTTCTATGCTGTTATGTTTACTTTTAGGTACCTTCAATGGTACTATGTTTAATTAACCTGTTCATTTGTTTAATTAAACTAATAACGCACATATAGTTGCCAAATATGGCACTAACAAGTTTGAGGTCGGCAATTTCGTCTTTAAAAATCTGGGTACGTCGGGTTACCGTACACACAATTGTCCTGTAAACAACAGTACCAAAGTACAGAAATTCGTACGCAAGACCTCCCCAGCAAGTATCGCTGACGCCATTATGATTCCAAAATTTCTCACTGTGTCACACATTGAAATATAAACAGCGTCGTTGTATTGTGAACAAACAAAAACATTCAAGTCGCGTTCTTGCACACTTTCTGCAAGTCGACATAGATATCCTCGAACCACTGCCCCTGCTTTGCATAACAAGTGCACATGAATGAACGATTCGACTTTTATTCAAAGAAATTTCTATGTACGGTCACCAGACTCTATTCAGTGAAGTCCCCGTCAAAACGAAAGTAAACAATCCACGTGCATAACGAACGGCTACACCATCGTACAGTGTGGCAGGGACACCAACAAGTAATACAACAACTAATTTTTTTTTTAAATTGATAAATATTCTGATTGAATTTCGTTAAAACATACTTGGTGAGGTATCACATATTTTATCACATAAAAGAGGAAGACCGACAACTTCACGATGTCACTGAACTAGACACACATGTACATGGTGTTCAAGTACATGTACATGCAAGTGCATGTACATGTACATGTTCAGTTTTTTATTAATCGAAATTAGGGGTGGGTGGGTGGGTCAAAATAATTTGGAAAAAAAGTCGAAATTTTAAAACATTGAAAATTCTGAATGGCCCCTAACGTGGCACACTTCGAAGCTTACCCGACTTTCCTCGTGTAGTGTTGCCAAACCTCTTTGTTGACAAACCTCAAATTCATGCAGTAAAATAATGGTACTTTTACCTTATTAATGTTTGCTATTTAACCTCCGTGAACAATTTTGGTTTCATAAAATTTAAGCCGAAATTTACAAACGGTGGCGTCCGGAAATTGGGCACAAATTGGCGGAGTGTTCCCTAACGTGGCGCACTTAAATAAATCTCGGAAAATTCCAAATTAACATTTAAGAATTTCAGTAAACTTGATAAATTCTGATAAATCATTGTTATTTCTACTTACATACCCAGCCAGATGTTTGTCAGAACATTATTTTCTTATTTTTCGGGGCATTTTCAAAGGTTTCACTTTGCACTTGAAAATAAAATCGGAAAATCACGCCAAAATAATTTTTCTTTTAACTTTGTAGCAGGTAAGTAAACTCGCAATTTATTAACGGGAGTGTTTAGAACTTGATGAAATTTCACTTTCTGTGAAATTTCAGTTAAAACGTTTGCTCTAGCTAGGCGCTACAGACGAAAAATCAAAGTGCGCCACGGTAGGGGCTGCGCCACGTTAGGGTACATCAACAATAATGACCGCCAAAAAAATCCGCTTAGAAATGTTCAATGTATGTATTTTGGAAAAACTGATTTAATAAAATAAAAGGTATCGAACAGTCTACAGAGGTAGCTCGAAAATTAATACGTAGGCCTAGTTAATATTAATTGTTTGTCAAGCGTGTTTTTTTCTTCATTTTCCAAAATTATTGATTATTGTTAAGACAAGATAAGTTTGCGGTAGCACCATGTGAACAGCGGCGTAGCCACGGGGGATGGAACCTTGTCGCCCCCCCCTGAGATTTTGAGTTTCTTAAAAATATCATTGATCTACATGACGCCCCCCCCCCCCATGAAATGTTCCAGCCCCCAGCGCCCCCACTGAAAAATTCCTGGCTACGCCACTGCATGTGAATAAATCTCTTTTGTATTTGTGGTTCTCGAAAAGAATCGTAGGGACTCAACGTTTCGAACAGTATTCTCTGCCCGTCGTCAGGAGAATGAGGGATTCCAACGGTGATGCGATGTAATAAAATTATTGTTGAAACATATGTTAAAATAATCAATAATGTCTGTTTAAATTGACTTAACAATAGTATAAACAAAATAACTACACATTTTCCACAATTAAATATATTGTCTGGTACATTTTAGAGTTCTAATGTCGACTTTGGACTTGGAAATGTCTTTATTACATGTGCCCCACCCACGGCGTACGTGTGCGACGCGATACGAGATTATGTTTCAACAAGTGTCATCCCCGTGGGTGCAGTGGATCCGTCCATAACTGTGCCGTGCGCATTATGCAAATTGCCTATTTATTCAATCTACATGGGGTGTATCAATGGTTTACGTACACGTACACCGTATCTACGTGTTTTTATTGGGGCAAGTTTCCTGCTATGCACAGTACGTGCGCGGAATCTGAATGAGAATACATAATACAGCTATTTGGCTTATGAAACACTGCCATTGGTTGTGCAGTGACGCAGAAGAGGAAGGTTTTATTATTCATAATCCCTGTAGTTTTCATGCCGTGTGCAACAGCCCCATAGACTTGTGCGTCGTAGCGTAGTATGTGCACAGTAGCAAAAATGGCCTCTATCCGCGTACTCGATTTTCGTGCCGTGTGCACCGTTTACTTGCTTGTAGCGTTCGGGATTTTCGGTCGACTCCACGTGCTCGGAGTCGGTGAAGTTTCCGCCGATGAAACCCACGACGAACACGGTCATTCGGAATCCGTCTTCGGAGACCCTTTTGAGGAGATTTTGGACCGGTTGAAGGAGGTTTCTCTCGGTGTGGATAGGAACATTACGCGCGATGAGACGAGCGCCATTATTCAGTCATTGTTTGAGGAACGGATGCAGTGTAGCGTCAGTTTCAACCGGACAAATTGCCGGAAGGTAGGTAATATGCATGCGCTGCGTAACATCTTGAACGACCTTAAATAAAATATAAAATTAATAAATAATTTATTTTACTGTGAAAACAATCAAAAGAAGAGTCAGTTTATGTTTTGAATGTTAAACAACTTTGTTCCACCCTTGATCCACAGTTTGATTTGGTTGGTTGGTAATTATTAGACCACAAGTCGGGGCCCGAAGGTCCGGAATTGGACCCGATGTGTAAAAAAAAAGTTTTAAAAAATCCAAAAGTAAAAAATCCAAATCCCAAAATCCAACCCAAAAAAATCAAAAAGTCAAGTTTGCTTACAACAATGTAAAAGTCAATCGTAAAATATTTAAAGTCATTTACATGAACAGTAGGCCCCTATTTATTCTTTCATCGATCATCATAACAAGTCCAAGTAGAAAATTTTGGTCGAGATATTAACTTTGAAACTTTTTATTTCATGAATTAACAACAATGTAAGGTAATTGTAATGAGTAAAGAAAACTCAAGATTTGAAAGGTTAAGAGGTTGATTTTACGGGCTCATGTGATTTCTGTTTCGTTTTTCAATTCATCAGCAAAAAAACGCCAACGCGGTAAACATACGTCCGTGTGTACGATTAGGCCTAGCCCATATGGCCAATTTACTGGACTACCTCCGTAAATAAAGGCCACACTTAGAACATGTACCCGAAAATGTAGAACTTTGTCATGTTTTTATTTTTACATTTAGACTTTGTTTGTAGTTTATGTATGCTTTAGAAGCACACTCACCCTCTTTAAAGCGATATAGAAAATAAGTCCCTCCTTTTTTCAGACGTCTATATTTGGTGTAATTTCCAGGTTCATTTTGCACAATTAAATACCACAAACAAAGTTTAAATGTGAAAATAAAAACTTGACGAAGTTCTACATTTTCGGGTACATGTTCCAAGTGTGGCCTTTATTTACGGAGCCTAGTCCAGTAGATTGGCCGCATTTATAGGGCTAGATTAGGCCTACATCACTACGTACTTTTGCTTTCACAGACGCATTTCCGCCAAAACAAACTTACAAACAGGAATGGAAAGAGAAACAACCATACTGGGTTGCATTTTCGAAATACAAATTAAAAATTTAAAAAAATCAATATAATGAAAATATAATCACAGTCACTGCTGATTCAGTTGCTGTCGTAGGGTCGAATATGTAAAATTTATATAAAAGACAGCTGATAACGCAAACTGCTTCGATCGAGTTATTAAAACAAATAAAAGTGTCGTCATAACTGGTCGTATGATCGCCTGAAAGTAAACAAGTATTATGTAAAAGCACACATTAGTTAAAAAGGGAAAGAATGTCATTGTATCCTGACGTATGACGTAATTTGTTTCATCATTATCTCAATGAAGGTCAGTCACTTGTGCAAAAAAAATTGAAAAGACATGAATCTGGGAGCGAGAAACGTTTCCAATGTTCTTAGAAAATATAATTTGAAAATGCACTCGAATCTCCGATGTCGTGCCAATTACCGCCCGGTACCAAATAGTGTCCGCTGAGCATGCGCAGTGGGCGCCAGACACTATTTGGCATGTAATACATGCCAAATAGTGTCTGGTGCCAAATATAGTGTCCGGGTGTCATCGATCGAGCACAAGGGCGCACGTACGTCCTGCCGGACACTTGGCTGGAAAAATCGGACAGTATTTGGCAGGAAAATCGAACAATATTTGGCAGGGGGTATTGGACAGTATAAGCAGGAAAAATCGGAGAGATCGACGTCTCGACAGCAAGGCACGTACACAATAGGATGCATGCTTGGCGCGGACGCTATTTGGCAAGCTTCAGTAAACAATGTGACGTCTTGGGCGCATGGCCAATCAGAGCGCATTATGCTAATTAGCAACACTATGTGGCACCACTATGTGCCACGACACCTGTCCCACTTTGTTCACAACCAAAGAAGTGGCGTCTGGATTCTACATTCTCTCCAAAACGACAAACGTGATAAGCTCGGAACGTGTTGGAGGCGAGATCTCTATTATAAAATGAAAACTCTGTACCAAAAGTTTCCAAACGGTACAGCCGTCAGCCGCTCGAAAACATTAACAACCGCATGCTTGTTTTCAATTGGAAATCAAACAAAAGCTATTTTAAAGTTCCAATGCTATAACTTCTAGGTTTTATTTCCCGGATCCCGAGTATACAAAAAATACCGTCAACTTTTACAATTGAAAGTCCTTCAGAATAATTGCCTCTCACGTCTCATTATTTATACTGATTGGAAATGGACTTCAGTTCAGGGTTACTCGTGACGTATGCGCGGCGGAAATTGACGGGAAAACTACCAGACCCCGTCGCTTTTGTATGGTTGACGCGATGCGAAAAGCTAGTGCTATAATTTTGAGAAGGTTCTTTCTTATTTTAATATCGTGACATTGAATGCACAAACAAGTTTCCTTAGGCCGATTCAAACTAGGCCTAAGCTTGTGATGCACAAAGATCTTCGATAGAGCTTCACGCCCAAGACTGCACGTCTTTCATGGCTCACCTTGGCATGTTGAACGTGTGGGGGTTTTCTTCAAAACTAGACCTTCTTTGCAGAGCCTGAAATGAAGACACAATCAAAAATGACGTGCGTGATTTTTTTGTTAGTTCTGTTTCCGGGTTAGTTTTTTTTATCTTGAAATAACGTCTATGAAATTCTGAACAAGATTCAGACAATGATATTGCCTCTATAATGTGATTTGTTATTGTTGTTGGCGTGTGCATAACTTGAATGCTTTTTGGAGAAGCCCACCACTTAGCCTGCTTAGGCCTAATCTTATCCGTTCATCTAAATTATTGTCTGAACCTTTTCTTTTCAAAATGATTAAGTGGAAATAAATATGAATATGAATATGAACTTGCAAGAGGACAACCTAAACAGCTAAAGGAAATTTCTATGTTTTCACTTTTGTATATACTATCACGACCTTCAAACGTCTGGGCATAATAATTTGCCCAAAAATCCGTTTGAAAAACAATTCAACGTCATTTTAAAGGGGAATATCAATATTTGAATTACCTATTTTTCGACCTGACGAATTTGTTTTTGCCAGGGCAAATATTGTCGCAGTATGCCCGTGTCTTCTCATTTGTGTTTGGTTTCAAAGAAAATCAACGTATAACAGAATTGATGTTACCCTTGACCAGCAATATACCAGCAATTTTTCTGGTTGATTAACAGTAAACCTTGGCTAATTGGGGCCATTGTAGTTTGGCAAACGGCTCGATGGTCAATATTCTACTTGCGGGGAAAATGGATCAGTAACTTATGACGTGGACCGTGACTATTGACCTATCGCCGTTTGCGAGTTAGCCACGCCCCTTGGAGTCAATCCTATGGGGTTCTTGTACACTAAGTTTTGTTTATCTCAGATTCAGGCGCGGTTGGGGGCTAGGGGGGGCTCTAGCCCCCCCCCAAATTTTGTCTAGCCCCCCCAAAATAAATTCCGTAAAAAGAAATTGCATTAGCAAAAAGGATTGTGATGTACATGCAAATGGTCTCCCCATAGTCGTAACAAGGGTGCATTTGTAGTTAATAATTTAGTGTGAATGATTTTAGGATTTTATCGGCGCTCCTCATTGAAAATATGGCATGACACCCCAATTGATTTCCGGAGGCCTAAGTGTCTGGAGAAAATAACCGGTTTACATTTCAGCACGCATCCCTGAAAAAAATTCTGGATCCACCCTGCTAGCCCCCCCCCCCAAAAAAATATTGGTTCTAGAACCGCGCCTGCTCAGATTGTGCGCGCTCCGCGTCCAGTTGTATATCATATAATTGGACAATATTTCACAAGCTGCGTTGACGCGATTCTACCGCGATAGGTCAATTTTATAAGGATGGGAACGCCCTTTAAATTTAAGGATGGGGGCGCGTATTCCCTCAAATTCAACAGTAAAAGCGTAATATATGCCGATTTCACGGCGCATTGAGATGCTTTTTGAGCTGGTGTCCCCCCTTGAATACGCCACTGAGTTCCAACTGTTCGGGACACATTGGTAGTCACCATTTCCGGCTGCGCACTTGTGCCAAAATGCCACTGACTCGTTTTGAACTGAAGAAACCGCAAGAATCACTGAAAGATTAGGTTCTGTGGCTAATGCCTGAAAAAGAACAACCAGCAGGTGATCTAGAGGCAATTTGCATGACTCACTACATGATTACATCATAATGCCATGTACAATCGCCATTTCAATCAAGCCTTTTTTCGTTCATTTATGTATATCGAAATTGTAGGCCTATCTTATTTTTTCAAATAAGCCGGATTCAAAATTTTCAGAATTTTCCAGTGGTATGTTTATTTAGTTTTGATTACTTTTGCGATAACATAAAATGGCTCGCACCACAGAATCTGTTGCCCGGGTACTGATTACAATGACGAATATATGAGATTAGATAACAGAGTTATCCTAGGCCCTATGTATCATTTTTTCTTCAAATAAGCCGGCTCCAAAATCAGTTCAGAATTTTACAGTGGTACATTTATTTAGCTTTTAAAAGGACACCATGCAGTTTAGTTTACTTTTGCGATAACATAAAGTGGCTCGCCGCACAAGATGGGTCTTAAGTGTAGCCCCAGTACTGATTGAGTTGACGAATATGAGATAAGAGAACAAAAGTTTTCTGATTGTAATCAGTTTGGCAGAAAGGGTGAGAATAATCAGTTTGAGGTGCGGAACACCTGGGCATTTCGTTTTGTCTGAATGGTTATTGTCAATTAACACCAAGCACAAT
This sequence comes from Patiria pectinifera, assembly GCA_029964075.1. Taxonomy (NCBI): domain Eukaryota; kingdom Metazoa; phylum Echinodermata; class Asteroidea; order Valvatida; family Asterinidae; genus Patiria; species Patiria pectinifera. The sequence continues at coordinate 28,292 of JASAOE010000268.1, forward strand.
TTCATTGCGTGCTTCCAGCTTTTAATCTGTTTATGTTACAAAGAAGTCCAGGGATTTAAGTAAATAAAGGACAATCTGCCAAAGGTATCATCAGAATATTGAGTTATGCGCTCGCATGATGAATTGACCTATCGCCGTTTGCGAGTTAGCCACGCCCCTTAGATAACCCTATGGAATTTTCGTACGCTAAGTTTTGTTTGTGTCAGATGTTGCGCGTTCCGCGTCCATTGTATAAGACAATTGGACAATATTTCACGAGCTGAATAGTTTGCAGCTTCAGAAGCCAGTCAGGTGATGTCTATTTATATAGGAATCCTGCTGATTTATAGCCTGAAAGCACGCCAAGCTGTCATTACACTGCAGATTTTAATTGTCCGCTGCCAAACAGACTTACGCCCACAGGATCAAAGCGAATAATAAAAATATAAAAATAGTAACAATACAAACAAATATCGCAGTCTCACATGCCTTTCTGCTCCACAAAACAAGTGAACTACGGCAGTGTCTAGCCAGTGCACTTTATGGCCTTCTCCGGGGTGTAGGTGGGGATTTTCCTGAAAACCTTTTTTGGAGAAACCTGATTTACTGAAACGAATCAATATGATTTTTGTTTTTACCGAATTTTTGTTGGTATTAAGACTATAAAGACACAAACAACTTCTTCTTTTCTTTACAGTATTGCTGACTGGTGCATAATAATCATCATCCTCTGTTTTAGGTTTTGCCTCCCTTCAAGAGAAAATGTCGGCTATTTCATGTCCCTTTCTTCTAATGGACTGGACGAAAACATTGAAAGTTCCTGGAATCATTCTTAATTTCTACGCTCTGGCAGGAGCTTCTACATGGCACTTGGTGGTCGGCCTGCTGGCTGTCCCAAAACTTTACCAAAATGTATGGTGTTCCAAAATGCCGTTTTTCGGCGTCGCATTTTTCATCTGTGACGGGGATCATTTCGATTTCATGCAAGACTTTAATGCAAGACTACTTGCAACACGGCCAGAGCTTATTGTGCACTCGCACTTGTTCAAATCCATGCAACAGGCTGAAAATCAGACGCAGACATCTTGAATGAAGTTATTTGCAATGCTATGTCATAAATCACTGAGATTATTGTTGCATTTTGTTTGCATGAGTTCCGAATTATGACAGGATATGACTACTTGTAGTACTCAATGAGATATAAAAGAATAGAAACGAAACTGAAACTATATACGTTACTGTGATGTCAGTAGAAATAAATCATTTTCTTTTTATTGCATGTTTAGTGCCTTGACGTCGACGACTTATTTTCTATTCTCGGCGTGCAAACCAGCGATGGCCTCGACGAGGAGAGCTTCAACCGCGCATGCGTCGTGCTCCTGTACTACGTCACCGACTTGGAGACTACATGCGCAAATGCGACCAGGCTGTCTGCGCAGGCGTACGACTATTTCGCGCGGGAAATTCAAACGAGATTGGACAGCACGCCTCGTCTGTCGGAGGAAGAACTGGAAGCTGTTTTAGATGCGGTGGCAGGGAGCTACAAGGCTGACAACTTTGCCAAGGTATCTCTTTTGTCTCCCTCTTAATGACGACATGTTGTTAAGCTTGACAAATTACTAACAGGTACGACAATATAGACCTTTATCATGCTGCCACCATTTCAGTCATGTTCCCTGTATCCAATAACAGTTCTGAATGATAGTGTTTTTTTGTGCAACAAGAAACCAGACTATGTTTCTTTCCAGCCTCGCTTTGGTCACGTTGCTTTGAATGGGCAAAATCAAGATGGCCGGAACATGACAATGTTCTAGTCCAAAATGCTGACACATTTTGTGGTTTTTACTCATCATGAAGTTCAAGCTTCACCTCTCACAAAGGCATTGGTTCTCACAGCCACTTCGCGATGTTTCGTCCGATTTAAGTGATTTTCTATAAACTCAAAGAGAACAAGTTTGTCACGTTGTCTTTGGTGTACTTTTCTTCGCAGTGCTTCACGGTAGAAACCGTATTCGAGGCAGCCGTAGCCGACCACGAAGCTGGAGCGGACGACCACGAGCTCGAAGAAGTTGCCGCCATTTTGATTTCCAGCCTCGTCCGCGGATTCTGCATCGGCAACGCTACCGCCGTGGACCCAGAGGCTTTCCTGGAGTACATATTCGATAACTATGCCGCGGATAGTTACATGAGTGAAGAGGGTAAGGCGGTTTCTACTGATTTTGAATATCATGAATATTCAAACAGTCTCATTATCCTGAGCAATTGGGCCTAACTGTAATCCCATTTGGGATTTTTTGTGTAAACTACAAAAATGGGCCAGGATCAACTTCCCATGAATTCTAAGACTGAAACATTATAGATTTTGTCCCTGATTCAACATAAAGTTAAATTTCGTTTTGTGGATGTAACGACTAAATAACGACGAACAGAGCAAACTGTTCGAAACGTCGAGTTAAACCAATTGGTTCTTCTCAGAACCACACAAACTCACAAAGAGGTGTCATTCACATGCTGCAAACCTCCCATTCATTGATCATTGTCCACCATGCAAACCCTTAAATCTTATTTAACGACTAAACGGTCAGATTTGTATTTTGAATAGGGCCCATAATGGTTTGTTTTGACAGAATTTCAAGTGATTTTAGACAACTTGTCAGCCGGAAGCAGCGTGCCAGAGGACACCCATAACCACGCACGCAGGCGCAGAGGAGCTGACTCCAACGTTTTGGCGGGAAAAACTGAACAACGACGACGCCGCAGACGAAATGTAGAAACCGACAGCGGCCATGACCACGACCACGAAGGGGAAATGGATTTGGATGTACATTCGGTGAGTAAATTGTTACATATAAAACACTCAGTGAGTTAATGGGCGGGGCTTATGATAAAACCTGGAATGTTCCACTTTATATCTAGGTATAAACTACATTGATTTATAAATGTTGCCTCCAATTTTTCAATAACTGATGATTTCTTTCCATGGTTTCTGTTCCATAGTGTTTCTCCGTCGATGAGCTTTTTGAGATCTTCGATGTCAATCACAGTGTGGGCGTGACACGTCAGCAATTCAAGGAGCTAAGCCCCGCCCTCATTCAGCAGAAGATCAGCAATGCGTGCGGTGAACCAGAGAATGTGCCGTCAAGCCCCACCGCTGCTGAAGGTACGTCAAACAGGATTGGCTGATTGTCTGCGTGACGTCACTTTCCTGTGAAAGCTAATTACCATATTCATGATTACATTGTTAAATGTCGAATAATCATTCAATATTTTTCTTTTTAGGATCCATGTAGTTTAAATACATAAACATATTGTTCGCTTGATAATTTGAATCAATAATTTTCAAAATACTTCGAAAGAATAAATAATTCTCAAATTGCTTCTAAAGACATTTCGGCTTAGGCTCTTCACATCTCGAACATAAAGGTTCATCAATGATTTGGTATGTTAAATTGCATGAAGTGTTTTTTTTTTCACGAGAAGTTGCGAAACCTAAATTGTGTTAGTATTATTGCAACATGTCTTTTCGTGGATAGTCAAGATCTGTTTTTCATTTTTGGATACTTCCATGGAAGTCGCCATTTGATGATTGTGTTTTTATTCCTCTGGTAGTTTGGGGATATGGCATACTAGCCGTGTTCATCATCAGCCTTTGTGCCGTAGCCGGCGTGGCTTTCCTTCCATGTCTTAACACGGCCCTCTACTTGAAGGTCTTACAAACCATGATGGCTCTGGCTGTGGCTACCTTGATAGGCGATTCGGTGATCCATCTCATCCCACAGGTAGCTAACATTACAGTCCATATGTATTGTGTGGCGGTGTAGCATGAATTTAGGTTTTATGACGTACGGACTCATTGGTGGTATTGCGCATGCTCATGCATAGATAATTAATAGAGGGAGCGGTCACGTGAAAGGGTTTAACCAATAAAAGGGAAAAAGAGTCCGATTTGCATGCGAGTCCGATTTTCATATGACAGCGTCTTGTCTTTCTAAATCTTTCTAAATATAGAGACATTACAATCTATCAAAGACATTATAGGATCATTTGCATTAATTCCCAAAAGTAACTATAACTGAAGTATTCTCCAAAAGCTTTATACTTGAATTAAAGATCGTACTGGTACTAAACACCCCGTGAAATTATTTAGTCTGGCTTGCTGTCATTTGGAAGAAATCAAGAAATGTAGGTGATTTCTTACGATCAGTTTTACACTGACTGATTTTTGGAAATAAAGAGCGCTGTGGACAACATCGTGTTTCGTTATCAAAAGGCTGTGTTTTTTTAGTCACTGTTTTGTTGCAAAGTGTAATATCCACTGAGATGAAACTACAACAGGTTCAGTTTTGAACATTCTTGAAAAAAAAAATGTTTGAAAATTAATTGAGCCTGTACGGTGAGTAAAAACAACGAAACCCGAATGTCGGGACCATTGTTTTGGCCCAAGTGAAGTTCTTCAAAATCTAGGATATGAAAGCCCAATCATAAGCTTTCTTTTAGTACAAGAATCATTCAAATCACTCATGTAATTTTCAAGTTACGGAATTTTAAACACGACCACCGTTTAAAGTTCTGTCTAAGGATCACAAAAAAGGTAAGTGCTCTTCCAGCAAAACGAAAACAAATCACATAGGGATGTGTGTGAATTGTTTTCGTTTTGCTGAAGAGCGCACACTTTTTTTTTGTGATCCGTGGACAGAGTTGTAACGAGTCACTGATTTTTGTGACTCGAGTCGAGTCGAGTCATTTTAAAGAAGTGACTCGAGTCGAGTCGAGTCATTAGGTCAACAAGGTCGAGTCGAGTCGAGTCGAGTCACAGAGTGTGGTCGAGTCGAGTCGAGTCGAGTCAAGTATTTAGCTCGAGTCAATTCGAGTCACAAATATTTGAACACTATATAATAAATTACAATAAAAAGCAACAAACACAAGAGAGAAATACAAGGCACCAGTCTATTACGAAAATCCAAAGACATAAAGTATGCTGTATGGTACCCAACCAACAGTTTCCATTGCTAGCTCACGTCACAGATAAGAAGATGTGAAACTTCGGACTTATAACTGGTTTGGCTTCGGGTCTAGATTTTGTTGTTCGCTGATCGCTGACAACTTCAAAACCTAATTGCATTATACAAAACTGTTTCTGATTATTTAAAGGTGGGCCCGTCCGTATCCATTTGTTTTGTGAAATCGGGACATAAATTTAGCCAGCGTTCCACCAAGAACTTCAAAATCGCCCGAAACCAATGATGAAACCACAGATTGAGAAATACGTTTTAAGTCTGGTTCCGGGTTTAGCATTACATGCTATAGAACCACAAGGTGGGAGTCCGCGACACGGTGTATGTTTGTTGTATCGTTATGGAGGAAGGAAAACAGACGGCCGCTGTATATGAACGTACATTATTCGCGAACATTAACGTGACGTGAACAGAAACTGGCAACGCGAACGGCGCGGCGTAAGTCATTGCAAATATTTTTCTCAAATAAGTTTTGCTTTTATTTTTTGGGACTCGAGTCTTATTAGCCTTCCTCGAGTCGAGTCGAGTCATTCTGATGAGGGACTCGAGTCGAGTCGAGTCATTTGCTCGCAGTGACTCGAGTCGAGTCGAGTCATTTACCCGTCGGGACTCGAGTCGAGTCGAGTCGCCAAAAAAAGTGACTCGAGTCGGACTCGAGTCGAGTCATTGACTCGAGTCATTACAACTCTGTCCGTGGACAGAACTTTAAAACGGTGGTTGTGTTTGAAATTCCGTAACTTGAAAAGTCCATGAGTGATTTGAATGATTCTTGTACTAAAAGAAAGCTTATGAATTGGGCTTTCATATCCTAGATTTTGAAAGTGCTACATGCGGAACTTCATTAAACAATGGTCCCGACATATTGGTTTTTATCTACAGGCTGTGGGGCTCCATGCTCATGACGCAACATCGTCCGGTGCCGCGCACGAGGCAGGGTCAGCTGAGTTAGCCTACATCTGGAAGTGCCTGGTAGTCGTGGGTGCCATCTACACCTTCTTCCTGTTCGAGTCTCTCATGCAGATGTTTGGTGTGAGTATAGAGGACCTTGAATAATAGAGGACAATAATATATGGTCCACGATTTTGATGAATGTCCACAGTTGGAAATCGTGCACAAAACCAATGTAGCTTTTCCCCACTCTTCAAGCTTTAGGCCTAAACAACATGTTTTTCTGCGCCATGCAAGTTTCCTTATATCATTATTAGTTCTTTGCCGACGGGACCCAACGTTCCAGGCGATATTTTGTTTATAGAGTGGTCGAGGAATAAGTCAATTCCCGATGGCAATTGTTTTTTTAACTGTTTACATTGGCTGAATAAAAGTCTTAACCCGGGGAGTGAGGCGTAGCGGTACTTTCCTAGCTTTCCACCGCTGTGATCTGGGTTCGAATCCCGTCTGGGCCAATATGTGGATTGGTTTTCAGTCCCTACCTGATTCCGTGGGTTTTCTTCAGAATATTCTCCTGGGGTTTCCCTCCATCATCTAAAACTGTAATTTCTTGACATTGTCTTCTCTTTACTGCGCCCCATGGGATAGCAGTGAATGAGGCTACCCAGTTAAAACAATGAATGAATAAATTTTTAAAAGAAAATGGAAAATCTGAACTGACTCGCTCGGACTGACTGACTGACTGAAAGAGTCACAGAAAATAATGCCCTTAACGCAGTTTTTTCGTGTCCAACAAGTTGACCATGCAAAACCATGAGTCTTGGTTTCAAACGCCTCGAGACGAAGCACTCCGAATGGTTTGTAGCGTTTTCAGATTATCAATTCTTAATTATCAATTCGTCTTAGTTTTAGTTAATTATCACACTTTAATTATCAATGTTCCTTTTGAACTTTTTAATGATTAATTCTCCTGAATGCATTACTCATCGTTTTCCTTGTATACACATACGCCCACACAGTGCCTATGCGATGTGTAGTCCCTATACTTTTATACAGAGCAAATGACCTTCACTGCCCACACACAAGTCACTGGTCAGTTTCTTAGTACAACCAAGTTACTTTTAAGATCATTGTTTTAAGGAACTATATTACTCATTCCTAGTCATTTTTCTAAGACTCAAGGAAACAAAGATATGACTAAGTTTTCCCATTCTTAAGTATTTCTTATTCTCAAGACTTCCTGTTTCCACCAGTATATAAGCCCTGCTCCACTAGCAGTTCTTCATTCTATTCTATTCTATTTTCTGTTTCAATTCCAATCATGTAGTCAGTTTAATTCGTTCTGCTCATCCAGTCAGTTCACCCAGTTCTCTTTGTCTCAATTCACTGTAACCAGTTCAATCAATCAATGTGTAAATAACATAATTGTTGTGGAATAAACAGTCACGGTAAACACAGTCCTCAACCAAAGAACTGTGTATCGGCTGTGTATCTCCCCAACAGGTTAATCTCATTGTTGTTCCTCAGGGAGGACACTCGCACTCCTTGGAGCCTGATGATGATCCCACCAAGAGAAAGCGATCCTCCAGTATGAGACTCAAGGAAGCTGTGAACGGCTCCTTCAGGCATCGTTCATCATCCAACACGCAGCTTGAGATTTCTAACGGTGACTTGACGGACGCAGAGGCTAACGACAGTCATGGGCATGAGCACGGACCGAAGCAGAAAGTCTGCTGTGGTAAGATACCAGGGGCCAATTTGGCTCAGCACAGGAAATATCCGCTGAGCAAAGAAAGGTTACCAGCCAAAATGTCATGGGATGTATATTGCCTGTGGCTGGTGCTCAGCGGATTCTTGTTTAGCTTGTGAATTTGTTCAGCATTTTTTCTTCTTGAGCACACTTCGACTGACACTGAGATCTTAAAAAAAACCATGTAGTCTTATACCTCTTGGTGTCAGTGATTTCGTTTACGTTGAGTTTAAAGGTTTTTTTACCTGATTTTTTTTGCTTCAAATGTCGGCTGATGACTGCAAATGGTGCCCGACTAAACTTAGTGCAAATATATGGGAGTCCAGAGAGGCCACATCAAGCTTATTCTCGACCATAACCCAATCTAAAAACACGTTAAAATTGTGCAGCAGCAGGATTCCAGTCAAACCAGTGAGTTTGGCGGTTTTAAGACATCATCTTTCATTAAAAAAAAAAGAGTTTTCATTTTGCCGACGCGCATGGCTACGGCGACGCGCGCGCATACCAGAAACCGGAGACTTTTTTTTTTTGCCTTAGTGTAAGACTAAATAAAAGTCTCTTGTGGTGACTTTGTAAAATCACAAAGTAGTTGCATCCTAAAAATTGAAGACATTGGGAACTGCCAACCACTAGCGCTGGATAGCTCAGACGGAAAATCACCGGAACTGCAGAGGTCGCAGGTCAAACCCCGCTCAGTTGATTGCTTAGCTCAACTTTTATGAAAACAATTGCTTAATTGATACAATCTCTGATTGTTTTATTTTTATTTATCGTTTGATTTTACCAGGGTAGCCCCATCAGTTATCTAAGAACTGTTCTCCCTGGGGGGCCTGGATTTAAACATTAACACAATACAAATTACAGGACATTAAAAACTAGTTAGTTATTAAAAAATGCATACATTGATTTTAAAATTAATATTAGAACATACTACACAAAGTGAAAATTATATATTATAAGGAAAGATATGAATTTCAATTACAGATTAATAAAAAAAAACTTCAGAAACAAACATAAATACATACATATGCGAAGTTAGTCCCCATGAAACAATACAATGAGAGACCAGTAGTTTTAATAATAAAATCTTAATTCATAGAAAACAGTACCACCCTAAACACTTACAGTACTTAAAATAGTAGTTATCAAGTTCATGTGAGATGCCCAGTATAAACATTTACCGGTAAAGGGAATATACAACATTTGCAAACATCGAAAAATAAAACTACCAAGTTTTTACGAAATACCTTACTAGGATGTTGGTAAACGACAGTCTAAAGCATCCTGTAAAATTAGGGCTCCTGGTGTGAAGTCATTTTCAAGAAAATGGCATTTTTGTATACATTTCCAACGGTGGTCGGCCGACAACCGTTGGAAAAACCTAACTATTTTTCAACTACTGCTCCAAACTTACCATTTTTTTCAGTCCAAATTTTGTTTGCTGTTGGTTGCATGTTAATGAACGGGTGCAGGCTAGACTGGTCCCCTTACCTTACAATTTTCCAGCATCTATAAATTGATCCATTTTATCTTTAGTGGAGTCGGGGAACCAGACTTCTTAATTTCTTTTGTTTTTTCCCAGCATTTTCGAACACAAAACTTCAAACATGTCGGTGTAACAATATTTGATCTATTATACTAACCCCTAAAATAGTTCATTTCTGAAGATTACAGCAAAAGCCAATGATGTACATTCTCTTTAAAAGTGGACAGAACTTTGGCCATCTTGGTCTCAGTTTTCAATTGGGTTCCATGCTTTTGTCCCAGTGAAACTGAATGCATGACATGTTTGCCTGCGCCAGTGCGTGGTCGAGGTAGCCGTACATTCTACCATTCGGGAATGGGTATTCTACCGTTTGTGATCTGAGGCCTTGTCCGAAACGGGCTTCCAGAGCTACGGCTACGTCTATTGTCAGCGCGTCTCCGCGTATTTTCAATGGGCGCAGACCTAGACCTAGCTCTAGACAACTGATTCGGATGCAGCCTCAGTACCATCTCTCATTCTGCCCATTCAGGATTGGGAACCCTACCGTTTATGATTCTCATTGGAGACGGTCTGCACAATCTGGGTGATGGCCTGGCGATTGGTGCTGCCTTTGCTACCAGTGTAGGCGCCGGACTCTCTACAAGCATCGCCGTCCTGTGTCACGAATTGCCCCACGAACTTGGTAGGTTTTTCCGCTGCAATTTATTTGTCAAAAAGTCTGTAGAACGCATCTTGAAATGCCCTCTCTTTTGAAAAATTGAAATTGTTGATTTTCTCGAGTCAATGGTCTTTTTGTAACTACTTCAAATTTATTTAGAGCCTAATCTATAGTGAATGCATGCTTCTTGATTTATTGCATTCAAGGGTCGAACCAAGAAAATCCACGAAAATTGGAATGAAATCATGAATGAGAATAGATCAATCAATCAGACCCGCCCACTTCGCATCTGAGCAAAATACAACTGATCAGTGCGCTTCTTAAGCCACACTGCATGTTCCAGACGCGCGCGTCATACGCAGTACTAGGTGCACGCGCATTAGACTTAGTGAATGGCTGTCAAAACATCATCATGGGCGTGGCCTAATGGATCAGTCCATTTCATCACTCATTCACAGGTGACTTTGCTGTCCTTCTGAATGCTGGGCTGAGTTTTCGCAAAGCCCTCGGCTTCAACTTCCTATCTGCATGCATGGCATTCATTGGTCTATGCATCGGCATCCCGTTGGCTGCCAATGAGGAAGCCCGAGAATGGATATTTGCTGTTGCTGCCGGGATGTTCTTGTATGTTGCTCTGGTGGATATGGTAAGTGAAAAAAAACACCCGTCACATTTTAATGGACTGTTCCTGATGTGGCCATTAGCTCCGCCCAGGGCTCCGCCCACCTTTTGTTTTTGTACATATGCATTTCTTGCAGTAGTTTTGGCTGTGTTTGACCGAGCGATCATGGTCACCTGACCAAAAGTAGTGATCTGATTGGTCAGTGCACACTGTGTGATTGACAGACAGGAAAGATTTCATTATAAAGCCATTTCCAGAGCTCATCTTCTAAAGAGGAAAAGCAGCTGCTGATTTTATTTTATCTGGACATTTTTGTCTTTTATTTGCAGCTTCCTGAACTCATCCACCACGAGAACAAAAACAAAGCGGCCATCTTCCTGCTTCACAATTTAGGCTTCTTGGTTGGTTCCGCAATCATCCTTCTCATTGCCTTGTATGAAGACAGCATCAATATCAATATAAACTAGCGACAAGAGGTTCGCTGGTACCCGGCATGCTGCTGATCGTGAATATTGCTTGGTCACATTATCTTTTAAAGGAAAGGATATTTTTGCAGTACTTGTCGGCTATATTTGTATTAGAATTTTAACTTTTACCCAGGTATGATAGTTTTAGTTTCGTTTCATTTAAAAATAGTTGACGAACTGTGTAAGTGATGGGGTTGGTAATGCATTTTATGTTTGTTTTAATACCATTCTTAATTTTAGTCTTCGTTTCTCATTTATTTCCCATTTATTTTTTTTCTCTCAAAATGTTTAAGTTGGACATGGACACTAATATCGGCATAAGAGTATTCGTATATTTTGCTATATAGGCTACATTTATGTATTTGAGCCCTTTCATGCAAAATGCATTGCAATATAGGTCAACAAGTCAGCTGGTATATAGGACTGCTTTTAGTAAACGGCTAAAAAGAAGTAGCATTACTGAGGAAAGTATTTAGCGAGGAAAATATTTATCTAGAATATTTCTTTGAATGTAGAACCTTTGACGTGTGACGTCCGCTCAAAAAAAAGCTTTAACATGTATAAACATTTATTTTCAGATATCGGTGATATAGCTTTTTATGTCGTTGAGGAAATTAACGCGTTAAGCATATATTTTTCCTTTTTACTCGTTTGGTTGTGTAAATGGACATTTTCGTGCTTTTCACATTTCCGTTTATTTTTTACATACATGGACATTTTATATAATGGCAAGATTATCCCACCAAGAATAGCTATTGTTGATATTAATCGATAAAGTTTTCAGAGATTGACATTAATGTATCTACAAGGTTACGCAAAGAATGTCAGTTTGACGTCTGGGCTGTATATGATGAGTTTATGAGAGTTCGTAGGTATAGTCACTGCAGTGTTCCGTCATCGTTCATAGTCTTCACAGATATTTCTTTCCATTCAACTAACCAAATACCGTCTCACTCTCACCGTGAAGCAAAATGCTTCAAAATGGCGGCTATCAAGAGAAAAGAAAAAAGCAGTCTGCTGTCACCAAGCGATTCAAATCAATTTTGCTTCATCGACCACTTCACCGACGGATTTTTTTTTCTCTCTAGAACACACAAGTGCCGCACTTTTCAAAGTCTTGTATAATTATGTGCCGTGCCTTATTTTTGTGTGTGACAATGCACAGCTGTGCGATGTTTTTTTAAACAATATCAGCGCACTTTTAAATTGGGGTGAATTGAAATTACACGGGGGGGGGGGCTTGGAACATTTCCAGCGAGGGGGGAGGGGATCATTTTAAATCTTTGGGTAGGGCTCCTAAAATATTTGGTATTTCTCAATCCGGTTCGTAAGTGACTGCATCATCATACACGCGCACGCACATACACGTTTCTTTATGGTGTAAATCGAGGATCATCTTTTGTTCCTATTCCCTTTTCCTTTGTTTGTACTCTAACTTTTTCGCAACAGCTCTTAATGTTTTTGTACACGCTTTCTATTAATCGAGGTCGTTCTCGATTTGGTTCCTGTCCTCGATTCACCGATGATGTTGCACGTGTGTATGTGTCCTCGATTTACACCATAAACAAACGCCACTGATCACTAGCGCCCATTGGCGAGAACCACTGCCTTATTCGCGAGGAACCCATTTTGGTCGTGTTCCCTGAATGTATTTTATAATTTTTGAACTGTTAGGATGGTGCCAGACGATCTATGCATTCTAGCTTCACTTCATTTTTTTTCTTCTGAATGTGGCTTCAACTTTAAACATTAGGGTATATGATCGTACCCATGTAAACGAGGTTGGTTCCAATGCTCTTTGTGAAGAGGGTGTGGTTTAAACTGAAGTCACTTCAATGGACCGATCCAGTAAGCCCCGCCCACTGCGCACGTGGGCAAATTACCACGTGCTCCTCTCCAATGCATTTTCCTGCCGCGCGCATCATACGCGCGTGCACGCATATGTCCGACTTCTGTGCACGCACGTCGGACATAAATCACGGCTGTGATTGGTCAGTACACCATGGGGCGGTGCTTACTGGATCGGTCCATACGCTTCTGATATAGATTTGAAGAGTTTTTTATTTTAACATTATTATTAATTACATATATAATACGCTGCACATTTTATATTACCCAGAGCACATTCATATATTAATGGTTCACACGATTTACATTAAAAACTTAAATATTTTGTCTCGTTGACACTATGCATTTTTTAAAATAAAACTTAATTTACCTTTCTCGTTCTATAAGCGTTAAATTACTCATCTCAAGAAGATGTATGCAGCATGCAAATCTGTGAAAGATTCGATAAAAGCTGAACAACTTTTGAACTTAAACACTCTCGGAGTTCAAAATTCAATACGGAAATTCAGAGGGAAAACATTAATTGCTTATTTAGTCTTTTGATATTATCATGTTTGTACTTAAAAAAAATAATTTTGTTTAACTACAAAAAAGGGGTCAATTATTTGAATGTTAATATTGAGAAATTTGGTGGAAATTTGGTGCCCATTAGTATACAATTTCCATGTTTAAGCATTAGTAACTTAAATCTTATTGACAAAAAAAAATCGCTCTGGCAAAGTTCAGTGATATTGAGAGATAAATTTGAATAAAAAAATTGCTGTAAATACATGTACAAGCATCAAAACTAGTCCATTATTCCTGAAAGACTCTGATAAGCCAAGTGAATTTCGATGGTGTGCATTCATCTTCTGTACTGCCACACGCCCCCTCCCTCCGAACTAGCCACGCCCTCCTACCACTGCCAGTTTTAGATAGACGGGATCCAATCTAGCTGTGTCGATCTGTAACGCAAGAAACGTCACGTGTGGGTCTGGATTGCCATTTTGTCTGCTACCGTTTTTGAAACTTAGGGTTCGAGTTTGTCTACAGTGGCGCTATTCGTAGTGAAAAAGCTCTCAAAATTTGAAGCCCTTGTTCCTTCCTCCATGGATGTTCAAGTGTGTATTTTTATACCTGCATGAAGGGGTCCAAGTTTAGAAGTGCGCAGAACTTACACCCTGACCCCCACCAAAAAAATCTTAAAGATGTTCCGAGTTACACAGAAGCCTTAAATTGAGAATGGCGGTAACCCGGAAGTCATTGTCGACCTACAGCAACACATCGCGCAATTCCCGCAGCATACATGACATAACAACTCAGTCATCAACAGTCGGTTAATTTTTCACTTTCTGTCTTCGTGAATATTTCTGTAAGGTTTGCTTTGATTTATTCTTTTGTTGATTTGAATCTCTTTTTATGCAATTGTCGGATCATGGAGGAATAAGAACACACGGATTGAGCAACATTTCCAATTTTGTAAGGAATTAGGAAACACCGCAAATTTTAATCGAAGTGGCTATCGTTACGGCAGCCGTTGTTTAGCGCCCTCTACGATACTTTTTTGATACACACGCAGGTATATAATTATTTGTTTCCCCATGTTTTAACGAGCAGTGCGACAGCTCAGTCGATAGAGGGTAGGATTTTGCACCGCGAGGTTGCGGTCTGCATCTCAGTTTTGCACTCAAATTTTTTTCCTTTTCTAACCTGAGGCTTTGGAGGATTTTTTTTTTAAAAGGGAAATAAAGTCCGAATTTCATAACGTTCAAATTCACTTTTTTTCCTTCTAATTTTATATTTTCTTCTCATGTTTTTATAAAAGTTGCACTACCGTAACGATAGAAAATGGGAAATGCGTTACGGCTGCCGTAACGATAGCCACTGCGAATTTTAATTACTAGACTCACTCTCCATACAACCGCTAAAGTGCTGTTGGGACTACATTCTTTCTGTTGTTAGATGCCCGCCTTCTTTTCTTTTTTAAAATTCATACATTTGTGATATATTTTGCAAATGATGTCAATAGACCTACATGTATTGTATTTTTATTTGTTACAACAAAATATTAGCTATATGGAAAGAATAATAATGGCTCTTCTAGTGGACACAATTTTGTATCAGCACAAGAGTCTAGAAAATGGAAGAATCTATTCGCCATCTTGGAAAATCTGGCATCTTGGGGGGAAAAGGGGGCTGCCTCCATTTTTTTTTTTTTAAACCTGGACATGAAACTTTTTTTTTTTACTCGGCCTAAAAATTTATTTGTCAAATTTTATTATTATTTTTCTGCAATATATATGTCAGGTCAACTTCTAAAAGGACCAGTTCAGCAAGAAAAGATCCCTAGTTGCTATGGCAACTGGAGACAAGGATGAGACAAGGTCTCAGTGCACACCAAGTGATCTCCTGCTCATCGCCAAGGATTCCTCTGGTATGGTCATGATGCCGACTAGAGCTTATGATGAGGTCTACCCAAAAATCTTTATTGGTGAAAAGTAAGAAGAGGGCCAAATCAATAGTACAAAATCACAAGTAAATCATAAGTCAATCACAAGCCAATCGCAAGCCAATTGTAAGTCAATCGCAAGTACATCACATTGTCACAAGCCAATCACAAGTCAATCACAAGTCAATCACAAGTCAATCACAGGTCAATCACAGGTCAATCACAAGTCAATCACGAGTCAATCACAGGTCAATCACAGGTCAATCACAGGTCAATCACAGGTCAATCACAATCACAGGTCAATCACAATGCAATCACAAGTCAATCACAGGTCAATCACAGGTCAATCACAAGTCAATCACAAGTCAATCACAAGTCAATCACAAGTCAATCACAAGTCAATCACAAGTCAATCACAAGTCAATCATAAGTCATTCACAAGTCAATCACAAGTCAATCACAGGTCAATCACAGGTCAATCACAGGTCAATCACAGGTCAATCACAGGTCAATCACAGGTCAATCACAGGTCAATCACAGGTCAATCACAGGTCAATCACAGGTCAATCACAAGTCAATCACAGGTCAATCACAGGTCAATCACAGGTCAATCACAGGTCAATCACAGGTCAATCACAGGTCAATCACAAGTCAATCACAAGTCAATCATAAGTCAATCACAAGTCAATCATAAGTCAATCATAAGTCAATCACAAGTCAATCATAAGTCAATCACATGTTAACCAGAAGCCAATCACAAGTCAAATCACAAATTTGATTTTTCTTTACAGGAGCTTTGCACTGAATAAAGATGCCCTCAAGAAAGTTGGAATCACGCACATCCTGAACACAGCGCAGGGTGTAGGGTTCGGCCATGTAGATACAGATGAGGAATATTACAAGGTAGGGATCAAGGGCGGATCCAGAAATGTTTCTACCGGGGGGGAGGGAGGGGGGGGGGCAGAAGGGCTATCTCAAGTGAAAAATTGCCTTATTTCAGATAATCTCAGTTACTGCTGGCCAGTGCTGGGGGGGGGGGGCATCCCAGCCCCCTTAGAATAGTCAGTGGGGATCTCAGTGAGTCGTCTTAAAACTTCCGCATGCGACAGACTGACTGTTCTAGAAGTTATTTTGTACTCCTGACCAAAAGAAATTGGTATTGAAGAACAATATTATTACTCAAACAAATGTATGCTCCACGGTTCAAAACCTTGATTCGAATAGACTAAAACAAAGATACTTTTCATGCGACTCGGCTTGTTCAGAGTTGAACTTTTTCTTTCTTTTGCATTTTCAGGACACGGGAATAACATTCCAGGCCATCAAGGCGACAGACACCCCTAGATTCAACATGTCGCCCTTCCTGCATGATACCTCAGAGATTATAGAAAATGCTCTGCAAAATAAAGGTAGGTAACAGGTTGCATGGAGGTTGAAATGCCATCAGAGGTTAAATCCTAAGGTCTATTCCACCTAAAAGGTATAGTCCATCATTTGTAATTTGTGCATTTTGTTCGTTTGAAGTGCTCAAAATCTAAAGTAGGGTGCTGAACAACTAACCTGATGAAGTTTCAAAACGCTTAACTTCACTGGTTTGACTGGAATCCAGCATTCTAGGCACAATTTTAAATCGTGTTTTTAGATGGGGTTATGATCGAATACAGCTTTATTTGGCCTCTCTGATCCCATATGTGCGTCGTTCAATGCTTGTGCGTGCGCTGCGAATAACAAAAATTTGCACTAAGTTTAGTCGGAAGCACCGTTTGCAGTCATCAGCTGATTTCTTCAAAATCACAGCATGCCAGAAGGAATAATTTCGCAGGGAGTTTAGTCCCCTTATTATCTTTGGACAAGCTCCATACCAGAAACCAGAGACTTACTTTTTTGGATAGCTGCAAATGATGGACTCGGGCTTTAAATCATTATGTCCACCAGGAATCACAAACCTTCGGTGTTAAGCATACAAGATCACTTTAATCCCAAAACCAAGCTACCAAATAATTTTCAAAAAGCTTACTTGGATTAAAGGTCGTACTGGTACTAAACACCCCCATGAAATTATTTTGTTTGGCATAATGCTGTCATTTAGAAGAAATGTAGGTGATTTCCAAAGATCAGTCAGTTGACAGATTTTTGGAATATGGAGTGCTATTGAACAACTTGTGTTTCTTGATCAAAAGGTTGCACATGATATTGCATTGTTTTCTCGAGAGGTGTAATATCCACTGAGCTGAAATTTCAACAGGTTAGGTTTTGAACATTCTTCTTCAGATTTTGAGACATCGTCTGCATAACTCATTTAACCACTTTGTAAATTGTTTCTATCTCCATTTACAGGTTGTATTTTGGTTCACTGCGTGGAGGGTTTCAGTCGTTCAGCAACCGTTGTTGTTGCATTCCTGATGATCAAACGAGGCATGGACGCTCGCGATGCACTCCGGACCGTCCGGGCCAAACGAGAAGTCTGCCCAAACAACGCTTTCTTGAAACAACTTTGTGAACTGAACGCAAAACTGTTTGAAGAAGGGTCTTGAACTTCTAAGGACAAAAAAAAAAAGTCTCCGGTTTCTGGTATGCGCGCGCGTCGCCATAGCCATGCGCGTCGGCAAAATGAATTTTTTTTTTCAATGAAAGATGATGTCTCAAAACCGCCAAACTCACTGGTTTGACTGGAATCCTGCTGCTGCACAATTTCAATGTGTTTTTAGATGGGGTTATGATCGAGAATAAGCTTTATGTGGCCTCTCTGGACTCCCATTTGCACTAAGTGTAGTTGGGCACCATTTGCAGTCATCAGCCAACATTGCATTTGAAGCAAAAAAATCAGTTAAAAAAAAAAAAAGAAGCTGCATCGCCGCACCACTTTTTGGGCAAGCTCCATACCAGAAACCGGAGACTTTTTTTTTGCCTAAGTATTGACATTTTATTTTTTGGAACTTTAACTGTTGTTTTATATTTTGTATTGTTTTTACTGGCAAAATAAAAATGAAATGAAGCCGTAAAGCCATATGCAATAATAAAATAGAATAATAAAAAGGCAGATTCTATCACAGACTTGGGTTAAACTTGCACAACTATTGACATAATTTTGCAATAAACCGAAGTGTTATATTTTGTTACCCTAAGGTATTTTGTTTGTCCTATGTAACCAAGAGGTATATATAAAGCAACAATTATGCAATAACTAATACGGGCGATTCACAATGCAGTGCACCACCAAGAGTTTGCCACGGAGAGTTCATTTTTCCCAGAGCATTGTGGGAGATGGTCGACAAATTCGCAGCGCGGGACATTTGAAATTGTTAGTTTTTTTCCGGTCAGTAATTTCGTAAGTGTATGATTCGAGGATCTGTTTGCCCTTTTCTTTTCTTCTTATCAATATGGTGTTTTCTGTAAGGCGGCAGAACGCTATGCCCCAATCTATGACATATTAGCTCAAGTGTCTACTGACACTCATTCAAATGGGCCATGTCTTATCGACCTGAAAAATGGAGTCTCCATGGCAAACTCTTGGTGGCGCACTGCATTGTGAATCGCCCGAATTATTTTCATATTGTAGATGTAACTTTATGAACAATTAGTTCTGTACAGTATGCATTTGGAAATGTTTTATGTGCAATGAGTGCTGGATGTGCTTTATGGTTATGTTATTAAAGACAACTACTAAAAAGAAAAAAAGGAGACTGTTGTTTCATAAATTCTTTAGTTGCCATTGTGAAATTCTTTTTTTGGTGTATCATTACAATTTAAACATTTTACAAACTACAAAATAAACATTTTCCAGTAATTGAAACGTCTCAAGTGAAAAAAGTTCCTCCCCCCCCCCTGTTGTACGATCACCAGTTGCCTTCTCCCCCCCCCCACCTGATTGTAAGATCATTAGTTGACTTTTGCTCCATTCACAGCCTTAGTTCTTAAAATAAACTTTTTATACCAATCTTGCTTTTTTTTCTCAGCTTGACAATTAATACCTTCCCGGTGCATGAATGAAAAAAATTGTCACCTGTTAACTTGGTATAGCGCCACCACTTGGTTAATTTTCAACAGATAATTAATTTATTAATGTGCGCATGCGCCAAGACGCATTCCTCTAGTTACAAGATGGCGGGTTACATGACAGTTAAGCACCGGGATTTTCTGCGTTTAAATGCTAGCAATTTGTGAAGAAACACCGA
Source organism: Patiria pectinifera (assembly GCA_029964075.1). Classification (NCBI taxonomy): domain Eukaryota; kingdom Metazoa; phylum Echinodermata; class Asteroidea; order Valvatida; family Asterinidae; genus Patiria; species Patiria pectinifera. The sequence goes on from JASAOE010000268.1 coordinate 47,608, forward strand.
TTGTCTCGGGTAAGAACATTTGTAGATATTCATGATTTATATGATTGTTTGTTTGAATTTGTTGCTGGTGGTTTTGTCCGTGCATAATATTTGATTTCTTTCCGATCAAATTTCGCTCGGCCGTCCAACATTCGATTCAGCAGCCCGGCCAGCGCGCGGGGCTGGCCAGGCGGGGCGGCCGTCGATCTGCGGTCTTTTGGCTGATGAGACTAGTGAGTAGTGTGGGCTTTGGACATGTGCTCATAAGAAAAGCGGAAAAATTCTGCTATCCGGACACCACTTTTTTCACCAATTTTAGTGTGCCAAAAGTTATATTGTTATTCAGCTCTGGATGCTCTGCTTTGATTGCTATCAGTGCGTCAGAGCTTTGCTCATTTTTCGAAAGCGATATAGGCATGAAAAAAATGCTTGTCTCGCAAAAATTTGTGCAATAACATTACCTGTCCTCTGCCTGAATCTCCTGCTGAAAATACTATTACAGTGGTCTCCAAAGTAAAATCAGTAGCGATAGCCTACAAACATTCAAATAAACACAAAAAACAATTACGTAAAATAACACAGGACACACCGCCATGAATGGCGCACTACTCGTATGTGCACCCTGTGCATGAATGTGCACGATTGGCTGGCGGTTAAGGTTGGGATAGTTGAATGAAGAGTGGCTGTAGTTTTTACGATGCGGCTGGCGGCTGCACAGCTGCGGCGCGCGCTGTTGGATGTAAGCGTATTAGCAGAGCGTAACGTTTACTGCCGCATCACAGCTATCAATCCACTGCCACGATACTGGAGCCGCAAAAACGCGTGCCAGTTGACTGCCGCGATCACGCAACGCTTGCCAGCCCGCAAGCCAACAATAAAACGACCGGTTGACAGCCTGGTAAGGTAGTGAAATACCGCATACATCACGCATCAATCGTAAAAATTTTTTATTGCACTCATTATGGCGTTCGTGTTTTTGGTTCTCGGTTTCACTGTATTTTTTATTTTTTCACTTTCAGCAATTGTGGTTGAATGCTCGGGGAAAGTCCCAGTGTGTAATAAGGTATTCCCAGTGGGTGATTTGGTTTTTCAATGCAAGTGAAAATTTTATGCAATTGCCTTCACTTTTTCAATTTTTACCAATTCCAAATTTTTCGAATTTTCCTGCCTGCACTTTCGCTCAACTGCTCTATCCAGCTTCCCTCTTATTTACTCCCCAGTAGCTCACTCCCCTCCAATTTCCCCCTATCTATCTACGTCCTTTCTCTCTTTTCTCTCTCACTCCGGGCTCTCCACTGTGCTTCGATCAATCTTGGGACGCGTACCTCGGCTGCTTGAAATACCGCTAATCTTGCGATCGGTGCCTATATTCTGAAATCTGCTAAATCATCCATTTGAAGTTGAAATAAAAATAATACGAATTGACTTGATATATTCAATTCAATAAGCGGCTGTTGATGCGTATCATTAGCGCATCATCGCTGCTCGTCGCGAGATCTGCAGTGCGCGATGTCACAAAAATGTTCTCCCTGTCCACACTTTGCAATCAGTTACCACTTCCACAGACCAAAAAATCTCTGCAAACCATGTGCCCAAAAACATTTTTTTTTTAACATTTTTTTTCCTGGTTTTCGCAATTTGGTTCTTTAAAAATTAGGTCTTGGTTTTGGGATTTTTGTTGATTGAAAATGGGGTGGGGTTGGCAGAATTGAATGCAGTCGGAAAAGCAGATGGCTGAAGCAGAAAAAAAGAAAAGAAAACAGTGTTGTAATCAAATGTCAATCTTTTTGCTTTTAGGTTTCACATGTTAACAAAGCCAAAAACCAAAAGTGTTTTTGTTTTAATTTAGATAGTGGATATTTTGCCGGAGGTAATGACGGCAAACTAACGTTTACTAAAGTTTTGCCGGCGGCAATCCTTATCAACAGAGGGCGCTGTACTCTTTAAGATAGGGCTGAATTATAAGATGTATTAAATTCCCACCAAAAGTTGTGAAGCACGTTTGGTGTAGTGGTTAAGCGAAAGCTCTCGTGAGCGGGATGACTCGAGTTCGAATCCGATCGCCACCACATTTTAAAGTTTTTTTTTCCCATCCCCCAAAAATAAGAATATTCTTCTTTTATTATTTTAATATGTCTCAAACATTTTATTGCAGAGTATTACATTTTCTTTTTCAGATTTGTGGCTCTGGAGGATTTTTTTTAAAAGGGAAATAAAGTCCGAAATTATAAAATGGTCTGAATCCCATCTTGTGAATACGAGGTTACAACGATAATATTGGCATGGAGCCAGACTAAAGTCAGTCATTGGAAAATGTGCAAGTACAAAAAAACAGTAACTGCGCATGTTCAGTGCATATCCGGCAAACTAACTTTTACTAAAGGTTTGCCGTCTCCGGCAAAATATCCACTGCC
>JASAOE010000027.1:0-15922 GCA_029964075.1 Patiria pectinifera
GATGAATGGGTCAACAAGCTGACAAATCGGCAAGGCTTCAGACTTGAAACTTTTGGAGTGAGCCCCAGACGTAGGTACATGATGCCCCCAGTTTCGTTTCTGTGCAGTAAGTCCCATAGCAAGGGCTGTCAGCGCCAGCCGACATGGCTCTCATGTGTCGCGGTCTAAAGGTACCTTATCATGGATGGATTTTGACAAACTATAGCTTGTTGGATGGCGGATGAATGGGTCAACAAGCTGACAAATCGGCAAGGCTTCAGACTTGAAACTTTTGGAGTGAGCCCCAGACGTAGGTACATGATGCCCCCAGTTTCGTTTCTGTGCAGTAAGTCCCATAGCAAGGGCTGTCAGCGCCAGCCGACATGGCTCTCATGTGTCGCGGTCTAAAGGTACCTTATCATGGATGGATTTTGACAAACTATAGCTTGTTGGATGGCGGATGAATGGGTCAACAAGCTGACAAATCGGCAAGGCTTCAGACTTGAAACTTTTGGAGTGAGCCCCAGACGTAGGTACATGATGCCCCCAGTTTCGTTTCTGTGCAGTAAGTCCCATAGCAAGGGCTGTCAGCGCCAGCCGACATGGCTCTCATGTGTCGCGGTCTAAAGGTACCTTATCATGGATGGATTTTGACAAACTATAGCTTGTTGGATGGCGGATGAATGGGTCAACAAGCTGACAAATCGGCAAGGCTTCAGACTTGAAACTTTTGGAGTGAGCCCCAGACGTAGGTACATGATGCCCCCAGTTTCGTTTCTGTGCAGTAAGTCCCATAGCAAGGGCTGTCAGCGCCAGCCGACATGGCTCTCATGTGTCGCGGTCTAAAGGTACCTTATCATGGATGGATTTTGACAAACTATAGCTTGTTGGATGGCGGATGAATGGGTCAACAAGCTGACAAATCGGCAAGGCTTCAGACTTGAAACTTTTGGAGTGAGCCCCAGACGTAGGTACATGATGCCCCCAGTTTCGTTTTTGTGCAGTAAGTCCCATAGCAAGGGCTGTCAGCGCCAGCCGACATGGCTCTCATGTGTCGCGGTCTAAAGGTACCTTATCATGGATGGATTTTGACAAACTATAGCTTGTTGGATGGCGGATGAATGGGTCAACAAGCTGACAAATCGGCAAGGCTTCAGACTTGAAACTTTTGGAGTGAGCCCCAGACGTAGGTACATGATGCCCCCAGTTTCGTTTCTGTGCAGTAAGTCCCATAGCAAGGGCTGTCAGCGCCAGCCGACATGGCTCTCATGTGTCGCGGTCTAAAGGTACCTTATCATGGATGGATTTTGACAAACTATAGCTTGTTGGATGGCGGATGAATGGGTCAACAAGCTGACAAATCGGCAAGGCTTCAGACTTGAAACTTTTGGAGTGAGCCCCAGACGTAGGTACATGATGCCCCCAGTTTCGTTTTTGTGCAGTAAGTCCCATAGCAAGGGCTGTCAGCGCCAGCCGACATGGCTCTCATGTGTCGCGGTCTAAAGGTACCTTATCATGGATGGATTTTGACAAACTATAGCTTGTTGGATGGCGGATGAATGGGTCAACAAGCTGACAAATCGGCAAGGCTTCAGACTTGAAACTTTTGGAGTGAGCCCCAGACGTAGGTACATGATGCCCCCAGTTTCGTTTCTGTGCAGTAAGTCCCATAGCAAGGGCTGTCAGCGCCAGCCGACATGGCTCTCATGTGTCGCGGTCTAAAGGTACCTTATCATGGATGGATTTTGACAAACTATAGCTTGTTGGATGGCGGATGAATGGGTCAACAAGCTGACAAATCGGCAAGGCTTCAGACTTGAAACTTTTGGAGTGAGCCCCAGACGTAGGTACATGATGCCCCAGTTTCGTTTCTGTGCAGTAAGTCCCATAGCAAGGGCTGTCAGCGCCAGCCGACATGGCTCTCATGTGTCGCGGTCTAAAGGTACCTTATCATGGATGGATTTTGACAAACTATAGCTTGTTGGATGGCGGATGAATGGGTCAACAAGCTGACAAATCGGCAAGGCTTCAGACTTGAAACTTTGGAGTGAGCCCCAGACGTAGGTACATGATGCCCCCAGTTTCGTTTCTGTGCAGTAAGTCCCATAGCAAGGGCTGTCAGCGCCAGCCGACATGGCTCTCATGTGTCGCGGTCTAAAGGTACCTTATCATGGATGGATTTTGACAAACTATAGCTTGTTGGATGGCGGATGAATGGGTCAACAAGCTGACAAATCGGCAAGGCTTCAGACTTGAAACTTTTGGAGTGAGCCCCAGACGTAGGTACATGATGCCCCAGTTTCGTTTCTGTGCAGTAAGTCCCATAGCAAGGGCTGTCAGCGCCAGCCGACATGGCTCTCATGTGTCGCGGTCTAAAGGTACCTTATCATGGATGGATTTTGACAAACTATAGCTTGTTGGATGGCGGATGAATGGGTCAACAAGCTGACAAATCGGCAAGGCTTCAGACTTGAAACTTTTGGAGTGAGCCCCAGACATAGGTACATGATGCCCCAGTTTCGTTTTTGGGCAGTAAGTCCCATAGCAAGGGCTGTCAGCGCCAGCCGACATGGCTCTCATGTGTCGCGGTCTAAAGGTACCTTATCATGGATGGATTTTGACAAACTATAGCTTGTTGGATGGCGGATGAATGGGTCAACAAGCTGACAAATCGGCAAGGCTTCAGACTTGAAACTTTTGGAGTGAGCCCCAGACGTAGGTACATGATGCCCCCAGTTTCGTTTCTGTGCAGTAAGTCCCATAGCAAGGGCTGTCAGCGCCAGCCGACATGGCTCTCATGTGTCGCGGTCTAAAGGTACCTTATCATGGATGGATTTTGACAAACTATAGCTTGTTGGATGGCGGATGAATGGGTCAACAAGCTGACAAATCGGCAAGGCTTCAGACTTGAAACTTTTGGAGTGAGCCCCAGACGTAGGTACATGATGCCCCAGTTTCGTTTCTGTGCAGTAAGTCCCATAGCAAGGGCTGTCAGCGCCAGCCGACATGGCTCTCATGTGTCGCGGTCTAAAGGTACCTTATCATGGATGGATTTTGACAAACTATAGCTTGTTGGATGGCGGATGAATGGGTCAACAAGCTGACAAATCGGCAAGGCTTCAGACTTGAAACTTTTGGAGTGAGCCCCAGACGTAGGTACATGATGCCCCCAGTTTCGTTTCTGTGCAGTAAGTCCCATAGCAAGGGCTGTCAGCGCCAGCCGACATGGCTCTCATGTGTCGCGGTCTAAAGGTACCTTATCATGGATGGATTTTGACAAACTATAGCTTGTTGGATGGCGGATGAATGGGTCAACAAGCTGACAAATCGGCAAGGCTTCAGACTTGAAACTTTTGGAGTGAGCCCCAGACGTAGGTACATGATGCCCCAGTTTCGTTTCTGTGCAGTAAGTCCCATAGCAAGGGCTGTCAGCGCCAGCCGACATGGCTCTCATGTGTCGCGGTCTAAAGGTACCTTATCATGGATGGATTTTGACAAACTATAGCTTGTTGGATGGCGGATGAATGGGTCAACAAGCTGACAAATCGGCAAGGCTTCAGACTTGAAACTTTTGGAGTGAGCCCCAGACGTAGGTACATGATGCCCCCAGTTTCGTTTTTGTGCAGTAAGTCCCATAGCAAGGGCTGTCAGCGCCAGCCGACATGGCTCTCATGTGTCGCGGTCTAAAGGTACCTTATCATGGATGGATTTTGACAAACTATAGCTTGTTGGATGGCGGATGAATGGGTCAACAAGCTGACAAATCGGCAAGGCTTCAGACTTGAAACTTTTGGAGTGAGCCCCAGACGTAGGTACATGATGCCCCCAGTTTCGTTTCTGTGCAGTAAGTCCCATAGCAAGGGCTGTCAGCGCCAGCCGACATGGCTCTCATGTGTCGCGGTCTAAAGGTACCTTATCATGGATGGATTTTGACAAACTATAGCTTGTTGGATGGCGGATGAATGGGTCAACAAGCTGACAAATCGGCAAGGCTTCAGACTTGAAACTTTTGGAGTGAGCCCCAGACGTAGGTACATGATGCCCCCAGTTTCGTTTCTGTGCAGTAAGTCCCATAGCAAGGGCTGTCAGCGCCAGCCGACATGGCTCTCATGTGTCGCGGTCTAAAGGTACCTTATCATAAATGGATTTTGACAAACTATAGCTTGTTGGATGGCGGATGAATGGGTCAACAAGCTGACAAATCGGCAAGGCTTCAGACTTGAAACTTTTGGAGTGAGCCCCAGACGTAGGTACATGATGCCCCCAGTTTCGTTTCTGTGCAGTAAGTCCCATAGCAAGGGCTGTCAGCGCCAGCCGACATGGCTCTCATGTGTCGCGGTCTAAAGGTACCTTATCATGGATGGATTTTGACAAACTATAGCTTGTTGGATGGCGGATGAATGGGTCAACAAGCTGACAAATCGGCAAGGCTTCAGACTTGAAACTTTTGGAGTGAGCCCCAGACGTAGGTACATGATGCCCCCAGTTTCGTTTCTGTGCAGTAAGTCCCATAGCAAGGGCTGTCAGCGCCAGCCGACATGGCTCTCATGTGTCGCGGTCTAAAGGTACCTTATCATGGATGGATTTTGACAAACTATAGCTTGTTGGATGGCGGATGAATGGGTCAACAAGCTGACAAATCGGCAAGGCTTCAGACTTGAAACTTTTGGAGTGAGCCCCAGACGTAGGTACATGATGCCCCCAGTTTCGTTTCTGTGCAGTAAGTCCCATAGCAAGGGCTGTCAGCGCCAGCCGACATGGCTCTCATGTGTCGCGGTCTAAAGGTACCTTATCATGGATGGATTTTGACAAACTATAGCTTGTTGGATGGCGGATGAATGGGTCAACAAGCTGACAAATCGGCAAGGCTTCAGACTTGAAACTTTTGGAGTGAGCCCCAGACGTAGGTACATGATGCCCCCAGTTTCGTTTTTGTGCAGTAAGTCCCATAGCAAGGGCTGTCAGCGCCAGCCGACATGGCTCTCATGTGTCGCGGTCTAAAGGTACCTTATCATGGATGGATTTTGACAAACTATAGCTTGTTGGATGGCGGATGAATGGGTCAACAAGCTGACAAATCGGCAAGGCTTCAGACTTGAAACTTTTGGAGTGAGCCCCAGACGTAGGTACATGATGCCCCCAGTTTCGTTTCTGTGCAGTAAGTCCCATAGCAAGGGCTGTCAGCGCCAGCCGACATGGCTCTCATGTGTCGCGGTCTAAAGGTACCTTATCATGGATGGATTTTGACAAACTATAGCTTGTTGGATGGCGGATGAATGGGTCAACAAGCTGACAAATCGGCAAGGCTTCAGACTTGAAACTTTTGGAGTGAGCCCCAGACGTAGGTACATGATGCCCCCAGTTTCGTTTCTGTGCAGTAAGTCCCATAGCAAGGGCTGTCAGCGCCAGCCGACATGGCTCTCATGTGTCGCGGTCTAAAGGTACCTTATCATAAATGGATTTTGACAAACTATAGCTTGTTGGATGGCGGATGAATGGGTCAACAAGCTGACAAATCGGCAAGGCTTCAGACTTGAAACTTTTGGAGTGAGCCCCAGACGTAGGTACATGATGCCCCAGTTTCGTTTCTGTGCAGTAAGTCCCATAGCAAGGGCTGTCAGCGCCAGCCAACATGGCTCTCATGTGTCGCGGTCTAAAGGTACCTTATCATGGATGGATTTTGACAAACTATAGCTTGTTGGATGGCGGATGAATGGGTCAACAAGCTGACAAATCGGCAAGGCTTCAGACTTGAAACTTTTGGAGTGAGCCCCAGACGTAGGTACATGATGCCCCCAGTTTCGTTTCTGTGCAGTAAGTCCCATAGCAAGGGCTGTCAGCGCCAGCCGACATGGCTCTCATGTGTCGCGGTCTAAAGGTACCTTATCATGGATGGATTTTGACAAACTATAGCTTGTTGGATGGCGGATGAATGGGTCAACAAGCTGACAAATCGGCAAGGCTTCAGACTTGAAACTTTTGGAGTGAGCCCCAGACGTAGGTACATGATGCCCCCAGTTTCGTTTTTGTGCAGTAAGTCCCATAGCAAGGGCTGTCAGCGCCAGCCGACATGGCTCTCATGTGTCGCGGTCTAAAGGTACCTTATCATGGATGGATTTTGACAAACTATAGCTTGTTGGATGGCGGATGAATGGGTCAACAAGCTGACAAATCGGCAAGGCTTCAGACTTGAAACTTTTGGAGTGAGCCCCAGACGTAGGTACATGATGCCCCCAGTTTCGTTTCTGTGCAGTAAGTCCCATAGCAAGGGCTGTCAGCGCCAGCCGACATGGCTCTCATGTGTCGCGGTCTAAAGGTACCTTATCATAGATGGATTTTGACAAACTATAGCTTGTTGGATGGCGGATGAATGGGTCAACAAGCTGACAAATCGGCAAGGCTTCAGACTTGAAACTTTTGGAGTGAGCCCCAGACGTAGGTACATGATGCCCCCAGTTTCGTTTCTGTGCAGTAAGTCCCATAGCAAGGGCTGTCAGCGCCAGCCGACATGGCTCTCATGTGTCGCGGTCTAAAGGTACCTTATCATAAATGGATTTTGACAAACTATAGCTTGTTGGATGGCGGATGAATGGGTCAACAAGCTGACAAATCGGCAAGGCTTCAGACTTGAAACTTTTGGAGTGAGCCCCAGACGTAGGTACATGATGCCCCCAGTTTCGTTTCTGTGCAGTAAGTCCCATAGCAAGGGCTGTCAGCGCCAGCCGACATGGCTCTCATGTGTCGCGGTCTAAAGGTACCTTATCATGGATGGATTTTGACAAACTATAGCTTGTTGGATGGCGGATGAATGGGTCAACAAGCTGACAAATCGGCAAGGCTTCAGACTTGAAACTTTTGGAGTGAGCCCCAGACGTAGGTACATGATGCCCCCAGTTTCGTTTCTGTGCAGTAAGTCCCATAGCAAGGGCTGTCAGCGCCAGCCGACATGGCTCTCATGTGTCGCGGTCTAAAGGTACCTTATCATGGATGGATTTTGACAAACTATAGCTTGTTGGATGGCGGATGAATGGGTCAACAAGCTGACAAATCGGCAAGGCTTCAGACTTGAAACTTTTGGAGTGAGCCCCAGACGTAGGTACATGATGCCCCCAGTTTCGTTTCTGTGCAGTAAGTCCCATAGCAAGGGCTGTCAGCGCCAGCCGACATGGCTCTCATGTGTCGCGGTCTAAAGGTACCTTATCATGGATGGATTTTGACAAACTATAGCTTGTTGGATGGCGGATGAATGGGTCAACAAGCTGACAAATCGGCAAGGCTTCAGACTTGAAACTTTTGGAGTGAGCCCCAGACGTAGGTACATGATGCCCCCAGTTTCGTTTTTGTGCAGTAAGTCCCATAGCAAGGGCTGTCAGCGCCAGCCGACATGGCTCTCATGTGTCGCGGTCTAAAGGTACCTTATCATGGATGGATTTTGACAAACTATAGCTTGTTGGATGGCGGATGAATGGGTCAACAAGCTGACAAATCGGCAAGGCTTCAGACTTGAAACTTTTGGAGTGAGCCCCAGACGTAGGTACATGATGCCCCCAGTTTCGTTTCTGTGCAGTAAGTCCCATAGCAAGGGCTGTCAGCGCCAGCCGACATGGCTCTCATGTGTCGCGGTCTAAAGGTACCTTATCATGGATGGATTTTGACAAACTATAGCTTGTTGGATGGCGGATGAATGGGTCAACAAGCTGACAAATCGGCAAGGCTTCAGACTTGAAACTTTTGGAGTGAGCCCCAGACGTAGGTACATGATGCCCCCAGTTTCGTTTCTGTGCAGTAAGTCCCATAGCAAGGGCTGTCAGCGCCAGCCGACATGGCTCTCATGTGTCGCGGTCTAAAGGTACCTTATCATGGATGGATTTTGACAAACTATAGCTTGTTGGATGGCGGATGAATGGGTCAACAAGCTGACAAATCGGCAAGGCTTCAGACTTGAAACTTTTGGAGTGAGCCCCAGACGTAGGTACATGATCCCCCAGTTTCGTTTCTGTGCAGTAAGTCCCATAGCAAGGGCTGTCAGCGCCAGCCGACATGGCTCTCATGTGTCGCGGTCTAAAGGTACCTTATCATGGATGGATTTTGACAAACTATAGCTTGTTGGATGGCGGATGAATGGGTCAACAAGCTGACAAATCGGCAAGGCTTCAGACTTGAAACTTTTGGAGTGAGCCCCAGACGTAGGTACATGATGCCCCCAGTTTCGTTTCTGTGCAGTAAGTCCCATAGCAAGGGCTGTCAGCGCCAGCCGACATGGCTCTCATGTGTCGCGGTCTAAAGGTACCTTATCATGGATGGATTTTGACAAACTATAGCTTGTTGGATGGCGGATGAATGGGTCAACAAGCTGACAAATCGGCAAGGCTTCAGACTTGAAACTTTTGGAGTGAGCCCCAGACGTAGGTACATGATGCCCCAGTTTCGTTTTTGTGCAGTAAGTCCCATAGCAAGGGCTGTCAGCGCCAGCCGACATGGCTCTCATGTGTCGCGGTCTAAAGGTACCTTATCATGGATGGATTTTGACAAACTATAGCTTGTTGGATGGCGGATGAATGGGTCAACAAGCTGACAAATCGGCAAGGCTTCAGACTTGAAACTTTTGGAGTGAGCCCCAGACGTAGGTACATGATGCCCCCAGTTTCGTTTCTGTGCAGTAAGTCCCATAGCAAGGGCTGTCAGCGCCAGCCGACATGGCTCTCATGTGTCGCGGTCTAAAGGTACCTTATCATGGATGGATTTTGACAAACTATAGCTTGTTGGATGGCGGATGAATGGGTCAACAAGCTGACAAATCGGCAAGGCTTCAGACTTGAAACTTTTGGAGTGAGCCCCAGACGTAGGTACATGATGCCCCCAGTTTCGTTTCTGTGCAGTAAGTCCCATAGCAAGGGCTGTCAGCGCCAGCCGACATGGCTCTCATGTGTCGCGGTCTAAAGGTACCTTATCATGGATGGATTTTGACAAACTATAGCTTGTTGGATGGCGGATGAATGGGTCAACAAGCTGACAAATCGGCAAGGCTTCAGACTTGAAACTTTTGGAGTGAGCCCCAGACGTAGGTACATGATGCCCCCAGTTTCGTTTCTGTGCAGTAAGTCCCATAGCAAGGGCTGTCAGCGCCAGCCAACATGGCTCTCATGTGTCGCGGTCTAAAGGTACCTTATCATGGATGGATTTTGACAAACTATAGCTTGTTGGATGGCGGATGAATGGGTCAACAAGCTGACAAATCGGCAAGGCTTCAGACTTGAAACTTTTGGAGTGAGCCCCAGACGTAGGTACATGATGCCCCCAGTTTCGTTTCTGTGCAGTAAGTCCCATAGCAAGGGCTGTCAGCGCCAGCCGACATGGCTCTCATGTGTCGCGGTCTAAAGGTACCTTATCATGGATGGATTTTGACAAACTATAGCTTGTTGGATGGCGGATGAATGGGTCAACAAGCTGACAAATCGGCAAGGCTTCAGACTTGAAACTTTTGGAGTGAGCCCCAGACGTAGGTACATGATGCCCCCAGTTTCGTTTCTGTGCAGTAAGTCCCATAGCAAGGGCTGTCAGCGCCAGCCGACATGGCTCTCATGTGTCGCGGTCTAAAGGTACCTTATCATAGATGGATTTTGACAAACTATAGCTTGTTGGATGGCGGATGAATGGGTCAACAAGCTGACAAATCGGCAAGGCTTCAGACTTGAAACTTTTGGAGTGAGCCCCAGACGTAGGTACATGATGCCCCCAGTTTCGTTTCTGTGCAGTAAGTCCCATAGCAAGGGCTGTCAGCGCCAGCCGACATGGCTCTCATGTGTCGCGGTCTAAAGGTACCTTATCATGGATGGATTTTGACAAACTATAGCTTGTTGGATGGCGGATGAATGGGTCAACAAGCTGACAAATCGGCAAGGCTTCAGACTTGAAACTTTTGGAGTGAGCCCCAGACGTAGGTACATGATGCCCCCAGTTTCGTTTCTGTGCAGTAAGTCCCATAGCAAGGGCTGTCAGCGCCAGCCGACATGGCTCTCATGTGTCGCGGTCTAAAGGTACCTTATCATGGATGGATTTTGACAAACTATAGCTTGTTGGATGGCGGATGAATGGGTCAACAAGCTGACAAATCGGCAAGGCTTCAGACTTGAAACTTTTGGAGTGAGCCCCAGACGTAGGTACATGATGCCCCCAGTTTCGTTTCTGTGCAGTAAGTCCCATAGCAAGGGCTGTCAGCGCCAGCCGACATGGCTCTCATGTGTCGCGGTCTAAAGGTACCTTATCATGGATGGATTTTGACAAACTATAGCTTGTTGGATGGCGGATGAATGGGTCAACAAGCTGACAAATCGGCAAGGCTTCAGACTTGAAACTTTTGGAGTGAGCCCCAGACGTAGGTACATGATGCCCCCAGTTTCGTTTCTGTGCAGTAAGTCCCATAGCAAGGGCTGTCAGCGCCAGCCGACATGGCTCTCATGTGTCGCGGTCTAAAGGTACCTTATCATGGATGGATTTTGACAAACTATAGCTTGTTGGATGGCGGATGAATGGGTCAACAAGCTGACAAATCGGCAAGGCTTCAGACTTGAAACTTTTGGAGTGAGCCCCAGACGTAGGTACATGATGCCCCCAGTTTCGTTTTTGTGCAGTAAGTCCCATAGCAAGGGCTGTCAGCGCCAGCCGACATGGCTCTCATGTGTCGCGGTCTAAAGGTACCTTATCATGGATGGATTTTGACAAACTATAGCTTGTTGGATGGCGGATGAATGGGTCAACAAGCTGACAAATCGGCAAGGCTTCAGACTTGAAACTTTTGGAGTGAGCCCCAGACGTAGGTACATGATGCCCCCAGTTTCGTTTCTGTGCAGTAAGTCCCATAGCAAGGGCTGTCAGCGCCAGCCGACATGGCTCTCATGTGTCGCGGTCTAAAGGTACCTTATCATGGATGGATTTTGACAAACTATAGCTTGTTGGATGGCGGATGAATGGGTCAACAAGCTGACAAATCGGCAAGGCTTCAGACTTGAAACTTTTGGAGTGAGCCCCAGACGTAGGTACATGATGCCCCCAGTTTCGTTTTTGTGCAGTAAGTCCCATAGCAAGGGCTGTCAGCGCCAGCCGACATGGCTCTCATGTGTCGCGGTCTAAAGGTACCTTATCATAAATGGATTTTGACAAACTATAGCTTGTTGGATGGCGGATGAATGGGTCAACAAGCTGACAAATCGGCAAGGCTTCAGACTTGAAACTTTTGGAGTGAGCCCCAGACGTAGGTACATGATGCCCCCAGTTTCGTTTCTGTGCAGTAAGTCCCATAGCAAGGGCTGTCAGCGCCAGCCGACATGGCTCTCATGTGTCGCGGTCTAAAGGTACCTTATCATGGATGGATTTTGACAAACTATAGCTTGTTGGATGGCGGATGAATGGGTCAACAAGCTGACAAATCGGCAAGGCTTCAGACTTGAAACTTTGGAGTGAGCCCCAGACGTAGGTACATGATGCCCCCAGTTTCGTTTTTGTGCAGTAAGTCCCATAGCAAGGGCTGTCAGCGCCAGCCGACATGGCTCTCATGTGTCGCGGTCTAAAGGTACCTTATCATGGATGGATTTTGACAAACTATAGCTTGTTGGATGGCGGATGAATGGGTCAACAAGCTGACAAATCGGCAAGGCTTCAGACTTGAAACTTTTGGAGTGAGCCCCAGACGTAGGTACATGATGCCCCAGTTTCGTTTTTGTGCAGTAAGTCCCATAGCAAGGGCTGTCAGCGCCAGCCGACATGGCTCTCATGTGTCGCGGTCTAAAGGTACCTTATCATGGATGGATTTTGACAAACTATAGCTTGTTGGATGGCGGATGAATGGGTCAACAAGCTGACAAATCGGCAAGGCTTCAGACTTGAAACTTTTGGAGTGAGCCCCAGACGTAGGTACATGATGCCCCCAGTTTCGTTTCTGTGCAGTAAGTCCCATAGCAAGGGCTGTCAGCGCCAGCCGACATGGCTCTCATGTGTCGCGGTCTAAAGGTACCTTATCATGGATGGATTTTGACAAACTATAGCTTGTTGGATGGCGGATGAATGGGTCAACAAGCTGACAAATCGGCAAGGCTTCAGACTTGAAACTTTTGGAGTGAGCCCCAGACGTAGGTACATGATGCCCCCAGTTTCGTTTCTGTGCAGTAAGTCCCATAGCAAGGGCTGTCAGCGCCAGCCGACATGGCTCTCATGTGTCGCGGTCTAAAGGTACCTTATCATGGATGGATTTTGACAAACTATAGCTTGTTGGATGGCGGATGAATGGGTCAACAAGCTGACAAATCGGCAAGGCTTCAGACTTGAAACTTTTGGAGTGAGCCCCAGACGTAGGTACATGATGCCCCCAGTTTCGTTTCTGTGCAGTAAGTCCCATAGCAAGGGCTGTCAGCGCCAGCCGACATGGCTCTCATGTGTCGCGGTCTAAAGGTACCTTATCATGGATGGATTTTGACAAACTATAGCTTGTTGGATGGCGGATGAATGGGTCAACAAGCTGACAAATCGGCAAGGCTTCAGACTTGAAACTTTTGGAGTGAGCCCCAGACGTAGGTACATGATGCCCCCAGTTTCGTTTCTGTGCAGTAAGTCCCATAGCAAGGGCTGTCAGCGCCAGCCGACATGGCTCTCATGTGTCGCGGTCTAAAGGTACCTTATCATGGATGGATTTTGACAAACTATAGCTTGTTGGATGGCGGATGAATGGGTCAACAAGCTGACAAATCGGCAAGGCTTCAGACTTGAAACTTTTGGAGTGAGCCCCAGACGTAGGTACATGATGCCCCAGTTTCGTTTCTGTGCAGTAAGTCCCATAGCAAGGGCTGTCAGCGCCAGCCGACATGGCTCTCATGTGTCGCGGTCTAAAGGTACCTTATCATGGATGGATTTTGACAAACTATAGCTTGTTGGATGGCGGATGAATGGGTCAACAAGCTGACAAATCGGCAAGGCTTCAGACTTGAAACTTTTGGAGTGAGCCCCAGACGTAGGTACATGATGCCCCCAGTTTCGTTTCTGTGCAGTAAGTCCCATAGCAAGGGCTGTCAGCGCCAGCCGACATGGCTCTCATGTGTCGCGGTCTAAAGGTACCTTATCATGGATGGATTTTGACAAACTATAGCTTGTTGGATGGCGGATGAATGGGTCAACAAGCTGACAAATCGGCAAGGCTTCAGACTTGAAACTTTTGGAGTGAGCCCCAGACGTAGGTACATGATGCCCCCAGTTTCGTTTTTGTGCAGTAAGTCCCATAGCAAGGGCTGTCAGCGCCAGCCGACATGGCTCTCATGTGTCGCGGTCTAAAGGTACCTTATCATAAATGGATTTTGACAAACTATAGCTTGTTGGATGGCGGATGAATGGGTCAACAAGCTGACAAATCGGCAAGGCTTCAGACTTGAAACTTTTGGAGTGAGCCCCAGACGTAGGTACATGATGCCCCCAGTTTCGTTTCTGTGCAGTAAGTCCCATAGCAAGGGCTGTCAGCGCCAGCCGACATGGCTCTCATGTGTCGCGGTCTAAAGGTACCTTATCATGGATGGATTTTGACAAACTATAGCTTGTTGGATGGCGGATGAATGGGTCAACAAGCTGACAAATCGGCAAGGCTTCAGACTTGAAACTTTTGGAGTGAGCCCCAGACGTAGGTACATGATGCCCCCAGTTTCGTTTTTGTGCAGTAAGTCCCATAGCAAGGGCTGTCAGCGCCAGCCGACATGGCTCTCATGTGTCGCGGTCTAAAGGTACCTTATCATAAATGGATTTTGACAAACTATAGCTTGTTGGATGGCGGATGAATGGGTCAACAAGCTGACAAATCGGCAAGGCTTCAGACTTGAAACTTTTGGAGTGAGCCCCAGACGTAGGTACATGATGCCCCAGTTTCGTTTCTGTGCAGTAAGTCCCATAGCAAGGGCTGTCAGCGCCAGCCGACATGGCTCTCATGTGTCGCGGTCTAAAGGTACCTTATCATGGATGGATTTTGACAAACTATAGCTTGTTGGATGGCGGATGAATGGGTCAACAAGCTGACAAATCGGCAAGGCTTCAGACTTGAAACTTTTGGAGTGAGCCCCAGACGTAGGTACATGATGCCCCCAGTTTCGTTTCTGTGCAGTAAGTCCCATAGCAAGGGCTGTCAGCGCCAGCCGACATGGCTCTCATGTGTCGCGGTCTAAAGGTACCTTATCATGGATGGATTTTGACAAACTATAGCTTGTTGGATGGCGGATGAATGGGTCAACAAGCTGACAAATCGGCAAGGCTTCAGACTTGAAACTTTTGGAGTGAGCCCCAGACGTAGGTACATGATGCCCCCAGTTTCGTTTCTGTGCAGTAAGTCCCATAGCAAGGGCTGTCAGCGCCAGCCGACATGGCTCTCATGTGTCGCGGTCTAAAGGTACCTTATCATGGATGGATTTTGACAAACTATAGCTTGTTGGATGGCGGATGAATGGGTCAACAAGCTGACAAATCGGCAAGGCTTCAGACTTGAAACTTTTGGAGTGAGCCCCAGACGTAGGTACATGATGCCCCCAGTTTCGTTTCTGTGCAGTAAGTCCCATAGCAAGGGCTGTCAGCGCCAGCCGACATGGCTCTCATGTGTCGCGGTCTAAAGGTACCTTATCATGGATGGATTTTGACAAACTATAGCTTGTTGGATGGCGGATGAATGGGTCAACAAGCTGACAAATCGGCAAGGCTTCAGACTTGAAACTTTTGGAGTGAGCCCCAGACGTAGGTACATGATGCCCCCAGTTTCGTTTCTGTGCAGTAAGTCCCATAGCAAGGGCTGTCAGCGCCAGCCGACATGGCTCTCATGTGTCGCGGTCTAAAGGTACCTTATCATGGATGGATTTTGACAAACTATAGCTTGTTGGATGGCGGATGAATGGGTCAACAAGCTGACAAATCGGCAAGGCTTCAGACTTGAAACTTTTGGAGTGAGCCCCAGACGTAGGTACATGATGCCCCCAGTTTCGTTTTTGTGCAGTAAGTCCCATAGCAAGGGCTGTCAGCGCCAGCCGACATGGCTCTCATGTGTCGCGGTCTAAAGGTACCTTATCATGGATGGATTTTGACAAACTATAGCTTGTTGGATGGCGGATGAATGGGTCAACAAGCTGACAAATCGGCAAGGCTTCAGACTTGAAACTTTTGGAGTGAGCCCCAGACGTAGGTACATGATGCCCCCAGTTTCGTTTCTGTGCAGTAAGTCCCATAGCAAGGGCTGTCAGCGCCAGCCGACATGGCTCTCATGTGTCGCGGTCTAAAGGTACCTTATCATGGATGGATTTTGACAAACTATAGCTTGTTGGATGGCGGATGAATGGGTCAACAAGCTGACAAATCGGCAAGGCTTCAGACTTGAAACTTTTGGAGTGAGCCCCAGACGTAGGTACATGATGCCCCAGTTTCGTTTTTGTGCAGTAAGTCCCATAGCAAGGGCTGTCAGCGCCAGCCGACATGGCTCTCATGTGTCGCGGTCTAAAGGTACCTTATCATGGATGGATTTTGACAAACTATAGCTTGTTGGATGGCGGATGAATGGGTCAACAAGCTGACAAATCGGCAAGGCTTCAGACTTGAAACTTTTGGAGTGAGCCCCAGACGTAGGTACATGATGCCCCCAGTTTCGTTTCTGTGCAGTAAGTCCCATAGCAAGGGCTGTCAGCGCCAGCCGACATGGCTCTCATGTGTCGCGGTCTAAAGGTACCTTATCATAGATGGATTTTGACAAACTATAGCTTGTTGGATGGCGGATGAATGGGTCAACAAGCTGACAAATCGGCAAGGCTTCAGACTTGAAACTTTTGGAGTGAGCCCCAGACGTAGGTACATGATGCCCCCAGTTTCGTTTCTGTGCAGTAAGTCCCATAGCAAGGGCTGTCAGCGCCAGCCGACATGGCTCTCATGTGTCGCGGTCTAA